>VUQG01043361.1:0-11999 GCA_015106755.1 Etia nguti
TAATAAACTTGACTGAAATTTGTTAAGGAGGAATTTACTAAACTCTCTCTTTATCAGCTTTTACTCTGAAATTCACACACTAATTATGTCTACCCATCCCTCTAATGTGAAGGTCAAAGGTCATCTTCACAGTGATATCAAAATGGGGCCAGGGGAACAGTTAATTTAGCATTTAGCATATTTGGCGTTACAGGTACAGCCAGGATATATTTTACTGACCTTTCACTAAAATTGCAGTTTCCCTGCTGACTCCAATTATGAAATGGGATGGGCAAAACGAAGCACAGAGTTTCAGCTGCTGAATAGTGGTTTTGTGTATGCATTTGGTGACATGCGAACAGGAATACTTTGCTTTGTTTGGGGTTTAGGGGTTTGTTTAGGTTAAATATAAATGGTTATAAAAAATATGCATAATTACTACCAATAAAAATTATTGTTGGGGTAATGAGCATGCTGACAGGGGGAAACATACATCTGATAGATAAACATGATGCCTAGTGAGACTGGCAATTGATATAAAGGGAGGCTGTCTTTTTCTGAACATCATCAAAACATCCTCTGACTACACACTTTTTTCCTCCCTCACCTGTCGGGAGGAGTTTATGAAAGAAGCATACGACAACTTTTCTGACATTTCCCATTTCCACTTTCTTCACGACACCTCACTCTTTGTAAGGAGAAGGTCTATCAAATCATATGGTTGTAGATTGTTGTTACTCTGTCCATTTCTTCTTTCTTCTTTAGATACAGACCTGCAATATCGCAAAAAGACCTCACAATGAAGATGGGCTGGATTCTACTCAACAACAGCTGGATCATCCCAGGCAACATGACAGTAAACTGTTCCTCTGTGAGCAGTGTGGGAAAAGATTAAATAGATTATCAAATTTGAAGCAACATCAGCGTACCCACAATGGAGAAAAGCCGTACTGCTGCCATGAGTGTGGAAAGAGCTTCTCTTAAATCCCTAATTTGAAGATGCATCATCGTACGCACACTGGAGAAAAACCGTACTCCTGCAATGAATGTGAAAAGAGCTTTGCTCACTCATGTACTTTAAAGATACATCAGCATACACACACTGGAGAAAAACTGTACTCCTGCCATGTGTGCAACAAGCGTTTCAGTGACCCATCACATGTGAAGTGACATCAGCGTACCCACACAGGAGAGAAACATTAGATCTGTCACAGGTGCACAGGTGTTTCAGCGACTCATCCACTTCAAGACATCATAAGAAATCCTGTCCTGCCCTCTAACCTACATAATCATTTCCACAAACGTTTGTTAAAATATTTCATGAAACCATTAAACTCATTTCCAAGCATATTAAAAGGTGGTCATTCTAATTTTATTTTCAAATCAAAGCCAATGACAGAGAGATTTTGAAGCACTTATAGAGGTGGGAACTGTATTTAAGTAGAATTTTCAGGTATCTGTACTTTACTTGAGTATTTCTTGGCAACTTCTACTTTTACTCCCTACATTTTTAAACAAATATATGTACTTTCTACTTTCACATACTGCGAGATAGCCTGGCCAAAGTGGCTGAAGAAGGGCCAAATAAATGCACTGCATTTACTTGGGGCCCTGCGTGTCAAGGTCCGACGGTCCTCACCGGTTGGCCTGCTGGTGATGTCGTGTTCTCGCTCCCTCTCCGTATCGTTTCTCTCTGTGTGTTTGTATTACATCCGTCGGGGATGAGCGCGCTCCTAGGAGCGTCCCAGTGCTGAAGCCATCACACCTGCTAATCTTCCACCATCTTAGCCGGACTATTTAACAGAGGGATCAGTTTGATGCCATTACCGTAGCTTTCTTGGACCTAATATCCAAGGAGAAAGTGATTAAATGTGTGCCAAGTCCAAAAAAACTGCAAACTGGGAACTTGTTATTGTTCCATTTAGCCATGTTATTCATATAGGGTGAGAGCTCGGGAGTATCACAACCTCTGAAACCACTTCAGTCCTGTTGTTCAGTCCCAGACGCCACGCAGCATACAAGACTGACACATTTTTACGGAATTTAAGCAACTCTTACATAAGACATATTTGTGTATAATAAACTGACACAAAGGCGTGTGTACTTTTGTCCTGGCTCAAGTCAGCTTTGAAGACATAAGGAGCATTTGACATTTTCATCCAGCTGGAACTCTCAGACAGACCAGTGTGACTTTCAGTGAAGCAGAGCAGGTGAGAGGGGAGCATTGCAATAACGTTAGAGTGAATCTCAGGCTACGTCCACACGTACACGGGTATTTTTGAAAACGCAGATTTTTCTATGCCTTTGTACCTTTCGTCCACACGTAAACGGTGTTTTCGGTCACTGAAAACGGAGATTTTTAAAAACTTAGTTTTTGCATTTAAGTGTGGACGAGGAAAACTGAGAAAACACAACGTCAAAGGTGTGCGCCTTTTTTGACGTCACACTGTGCGCCACGTTATTGTTTTGGCGAAATGAATTTCTACAATGGTGGACTTAGATAAAATACTGTTACTGTTAATTTTACTCTCTGCAGTGTTTAAATGCTTACATATACACATACAGTTACTGTCCCTCCACACATATGACTCAGTTTTGCTTCTATGTGCCATCTTTGTTTGCTCTTTCCCACCCAGGCTTCTAGATTCCTGATTGGCCAACATTTCTACACGGTTAGGAATATATCACCACCTGTTGCTTTGGCATGTTCCTGGAAGCGTTTCCTTCGTTTTTGGCGTTTACGTGTCAACGGGATTTTAAAAAAAAAAGAAAATGGAAAATCTCAGTTTTCAAAAATACCCGTGTACGTGTGGACGTCGCCTCAATGTGTTCAGACCTGCAGCACAGAAAGAGCAGAATGGGGAGGGGCTTGTAGCACGCAGCTCTGGGACAGTGTTGTGTAACTCACATTTTAGGTAATACGAGACAATAATGAAGTTGTCAGCTGTTATTTTTTTCCACCTCAAAAGGTGGAAACCAAAGGTTTGCTTTGGTGTTTTTATAAATCTCACATAAATCAGCAGCCTATTTTTAAGTGTTATTATTGTTTTTTGTGTATATATGTTCCCCATTGCTTATATTCAATATTCAGATATTCACTCTTTGATTATTTTCTTGAAAATTTTTATTGATTTTTACAACATAAATCCTTATAATGTCTCATCTAACAATATAAGGATTACATGTTGGATAGACTGCTCACCTGTATTATTTAACTGACTGTGTACTGTATACAAAATAGAGCACGACTTATTATGGTCAAAAACTGAAGCTCCTTGATTGGCCACTTGAGGCTGGCCCGAAAATTGATTTGTTGCACCTGGACTGTTAAGACCATAATGCCTAATGTATCATTTGCGTTACATAGAGTTTTTTGTGAGTTTTTGAGACTCCTACATTATCAGTGTGAATTTGTTCACCCTGATGAAACCTAAATAAATTGCACAATATATTTTTAACCATTTAAAAAAATTCCAGATGTCATTCCAGAAATCATAAATAAAAATTTAATTATTTTTTTAACAAAGTTTTTAATGGTTCATAAACTCTGCATGAAAAAAATGGAATTTTATGGTAATTTTATATTTAAGGATTTAAGAGGTTAAACCAACACACTATGATAAAAGACGCACATTAATCTTGGTGTCTGTAGCTAATTTCCTGGTGTTGGCTCCCCCACCGGCATCTGGACGCAGCATCGGACCAGCGGCGTCTGGAGGTCTAGGGGTGATAACCTGAGAATTGAGGACCCTGAAACCATCCTAGAATGGCACAGAGCAAGAGACTTTTGTTAACATCTGCAGGTTGATGTCTGCTGGCCATAAAGTGTAAAACTCATTGTGACTGTGACTGTGAAAGATTTTGTCACTTATACAAAAAAAACCAGAGAAGTAGAGCGAATGTTCGCTCACTAGAGCGGAAGTGCGACTGAGCTAAGACAGAAAGTGTGAGAGCGCCTGAGTGAGTTTCAGAATAAAGGACGTATGCAGCGTGGCATTTGCCCAGACATGAATAGGATCTATTTTAATTCAGTGTGAGTGGGATATCTCATGTGAATGCTGAGTTATCCAAGTAATTTGTGAGTGTGTCCCCTGTTCTTTTGTTTAATTAGGTTTTTAGAATAGTTGTTCATTTCATATTGGAAAATTATTATTGGGTTTTAAATACATTACATAACACTCTGAATTAAAAGTGAATTTCTGCTTGGATTTTTTGTGAAAATACTTTGCAAAAGTTAAAGTAAGCACATCATAGCCAAATAAATACTTCAAGCATACGATTGAGGAGCTTTTACGGAAGCCAGAGAGAGGAAAAAAATCTTTTGAGCACACGATTTCAAAGTGATAAATGATCACATTCGCATTCAAGTTATTTTCTAAATTAGACTTTGTTTTATTTTTTAATAATCATATTTTCTGAAAGTTATACACACATTAGACATTGTTTTGTTTTTAATGATCACGGTTTGAAGTCATTTTCTAAAATTAGACCTTGTTTTAATTTTAATGATTAAACCAGGGGTGGGCAACTCCAGGCCTTAAGGGCCGGTGTCCTGTAGGTTTTAGATGTGTCCTTGATCCAACACAGCTGATTCAAATGGCTAAATTACCTCCTCAACATGTCTTGAAGTTCTCCAGATGCCTGGTAATGAACTAATCATTTGATTCAGGTGTGTTGACCCAGGGTGAGATCTAAAACCTGCAGGACACCGGCCTGGAGTTGCCCACCCCTGGATTAAACGTTTTTGAAGTCATTTCCTAAATTAGACTTTGTTTTTATTTTTTTAAATGATTTAATTAAATTGTATCTTTGCCTGATAAAAGAATAGATCTTTCTGAAGTTATAATGTAAATCACAGGTGTCGAACTCCAGGCCACGAGGGCCGGTGTCCTGCAGGTTTTAGATGTGTCCTTGATCCAACATCTGATTTAAATGGCTAAATTATCTCCTCAGCATGTCTTGAAGTTCTCCAGAAGCCTGGTAATGAACTAATCATTTGATTCAGGTGTGTTGACCCAGGGTGTTATCTAAAACCTGCAGGACACCGGCCCTCGAGGTCTGGAGTTGGACACTCCTGCTCTAAATTGAACTTTGTTTTTGGTTAATAAATGTAAATGATTTTGAAGTTAATTCCATTTGAACTTTGTATTGCTTTGATAAACAAGTTAATATTTATGAAACAGTAAACACTGAATTGACCTTCGTTTTTATCTGATATGGTTAAATGCTTCTGGAAGGTGGATGCTGAATTGAACCTCGTTTCTGCCCAATAAACAATTTGATGTTTTTCAAAAGTTAAATGCTAGATTCACTTGGCTTTCTTTGGCAAACGATTTGATGTTTCTGAAGAGAAATATTAAAGTGACTCTCATTAATTGTTGTTATCAGCGGGTAGCTATAGAACTAAGCTGGTAATTGTACAATGGAAATTGTTTTTTTGACCTTTCTTTTGAAGTTGTCATCACTCATTTTTAGTTAATCCCTACAGAGTTAACTGCTGATTGAATTGGTATTCTGAAAGTTCCTTTAAATTGTTTTCTGGTTATCGGTTGGTAGCTGCAGAACTAACTGGTATCTGTTTATGTTTATTTTGCACTCTGATTCCTCTATTGATTTGCTATTTGTAGTTATCAGTTAATACCTATAAAGGTACGTCCTAAATTGGCCTAGTATTCTGAATTTTCTTTAAGTAGTTCTCTGTTATCACTTTATAGAAATCAGGTCTAACTGCTATTTGCTTTGTGTTCATTTTTGTATTCAGATTCTCCTACTGATTTTGTTATCAGTTGTGATCAGTTAACAGCTATAGAGTTAACTGCCAATTATTTTTGTTTTTAAGTTCCCTTTGAGCCGATTTCTGATATCAGTAATAAGCTATAAAATTAGCGGGTATTTGTATATATTTGTCACTACACGTTGATCATTATAAATCAATCTTGCCATCAGTTGTGATCAATTGAAAAGCTATAGAGTTGACTGCTAACTGGTTTTGTATTCTAACCCCCGCTAAATTGATCTCTGGTATCAGGAAACAGCTACCAGGGTAACCAGTTTGTTTTTGTGTCTGTGTTAAGGATATTGATCGATTTAATTAATTTTGTCATCAGTGAGTAATTAACTGACAGCTATAGAACCAGTTATATTTGTTTATGATCTTTCCATTTGATCTTAAGACTGGCTTCTCTTATCAGTTGGTGGGAGTTGACAGTCTTAGGACCAACTGCTATTTGTTTATGCATGGGACTTTACATCCTGATCTTTAATTAAGTTATCAGCTAACATTTTTTGGGTTAGTTTATTTGTTTCCGATTTTTGCACTTGGTCTTAACATTGGTTTCTCTTATGTTCTGATGATGGTTAAACACTCTTAGGCTTCACTTCCATTTACTTTACATCTGTTCTTGTATCCTGATCTTTTAATCTAGCTATCAGTGAATACTTTTGAGGTATCTGCTATTCATTTCTGTTCTTTGCAGTTGATCTTGAGGATAATTTCTGTCATCAGTTGATGAGAGGTTAATGATCTTGGGGTTTAGTTGTTTTGCTTTACATTAGACTGTTGGATTTGATCCTAAAATTGAGTCTTGGTCAGATTGATGACCGTAAGCATTCTTAAATTAACTGCTATTCTGGTTATGCTGTATGATTTTCTTTCATTGACTCTTATCTGTTTTATGTAATTAATTCCTAAATTCATTCTCATGTTGTTTTGTTTTTGTTTTGACTTGGAGACAATTACTGTTGAGTTGAGTGTTAAATTGAGTCTTATTTTGGTTGATTAATTTCTAATCAAGTATTGATACAGATTCTTTCTGAGTTGATCCCTGGAGTGTATTTTGACGCTGTCAATCTCATCTTTTATTAATTTAGTACTGTGTGTGTGTTTTTGAATCAATTACCAGCTGGGTTGAACAGCTATGATTTCACTTGCTTTAAATTAGAATCAATTAAGTTTCCAGTTTTATTTCAGAATTATTTGTGTTAAAATTGAAGTCTGTGTTTTTGGGAAAATAAAAAGCATTGCGCTGTCATTGTTTCAAAATAGAGGTTGATTGTCAGTAAAGTTGAATTTTATTTACAGTACCAACAATAAAAGAAAAATGTAATAATAATTAAGACCTGGGAGTAAGGGAGTCCTTATTCCCACAAGAAAGCAAAAACAGATAGACAAACTTAAAACATTACCCACTACCCAGGAGTGCAACCATGTTTTAAATGGAGAAATAAGCTAATGACAATATCACCCTGGGTCTACACACCTGAATCAAATGATTAGTTCATTACCAGGCCTCTGGAGAACTTCAAGACATGTTGAGGAGGTAATTTAACAATTTAAATCAGCTGTGTTGGATCAAGAACACATCTAAAACCTGCAGGACACCGACACTCGAGGCCTGGAGTTGCCTACCCCTGGTCTAAATTGTAAGGAACTATTTCCTTTTCCGCCTTTCATAGTCATATGCGAAATACGGCTGTATAAATGTGTTGCAGCCCCTTGGCGTGCACACTGACAATAATGGCTGAGTGCAAACGTAGTCATGTGTGGACGTATTTTACCTCCACAAACAGCCAAACGCAGTTTGTGATAATAATAATAATGGATTGCATTTATATAGCGCTTTTCGAGACCTCAAAGCGCTTTACAATTCCACTATTCATTCACACACTGGTGGAGGCAAGCTACAGTGCCACAGCAGCCCTGGGGCAGACTGACAGAAGTGAGGCTGCCATATCACGCCATCGGCCCCTCTGGCCAACACCAGTAGGCAGTAGGTGAAGCGTCTTGCCCAAGGACACAACGACCAGGACAGACAGAGCTGGGGATCGAACCGGCAACCTTCCGGTTACAAGGTGAGCGTCCCAACCCCCTGAACCATAGTCGTGATGTATGTGGTAAGTGAGGTGTTGTGGCAACACCACTAACCTCGTAAAACACCTCTGAGTTAATCATAACACAGAATATGATGATCTCATGTTGAGGCGAACCGAAGAGGAGGAGAGGAGAGGGACAGGTGCTGCTAGGGCGAGACGGACGTCTCTCGCGGATACCTTTAGTGCTGCAGTCAGGCACTATCCAGGTACAGAGAAGGTGGAGGAGGAGGAGAGGAGGAGCTGAGTACATGGGCTAGGTCTCATTAAAATATACAGAGTAATTGCAGTAGAACAGGCATTGTAATCTTTAAAACATTAAAATTCATTTGAAAATTATTTCATACATAAGATAAACATTTTATAGATACGTATTATTATATATCAGCTGTATTACTATTTTCACTCAGTTAAATTTTTTTGAATCATAGTTATTTGAATATTTTAAAATGCTTTCATCTACTTCTGAAGGACCTTCAGCCTCTGTCCATAGTGGAGGACCAAGGCTTCCAGGGATTTGTGAGAGCTCTTGACTCAAAATATAAACTCCCAGGAAGAAAAACACTGACAGAGACTCATCTTGTAAATTTGAGCGCATTCAAAATTGAGCGCATTCACTGTCTAGCTGCAAGTACATTTCTGGATGTTAGGTTTAAACACCCTGGTTTTCGAGACAAAGACAATGTTGACGTATTAAAAAAAACGTCTCCACACTGAAATGCAGGAAGTGTATGGGACAGTCTGCTCCCACTCTAACTGTAAGCTCAACACCTACTGTTTGCTCTGCCTCAGGGCCTTCTACTTCAGGGTCTATCCAGAGTCCTCCACCCGCAGGTCCAGCTGCAACAAAAGGAGGGATATGGACAGATTTTGACATGCAGGTTGTGTCAAGCCAACATCACCGGTCAGCTTCCAGTGATGTACTCATTGAAATACGCCGGCACTCAGAGGAAAACTGATTCCCCGAGATAAGGATCCACTGGTTTGGTGGCAAGCGCATGAACAAACCTTCCCATCCCTAAGCAGACTTGCAGTGAGATACCTAGGAATCGTTGCTTCTTCTGTACCTGCAGAGAGAATCTTTTCAAAAGCAGGAGAGGTAGTGTCTAAAAAACGGAGCAGACTTAAAGGGAAAACTGTAAATATGCTGTTATTCCTAAACAAAAACCTGTGAATAGGGGAAAGTGTTACGGTCAAATGTTTTTCTTGAAATGTCCAGGCAAGTTAAACATGAAATGACATGTGAAATTATGTGTTCAAATAGCACACAACTTCAGGTTTTTATATTTGTATATGATAATTCTGCATTATAAAACAGTAATAAAAAGTAGTCTGATGTCCTGTAATCATTATAAAGTTATAATTTGAAATACTTTGTACAAAAACTTAATGTTTCATTGTATCTGTATCGGATCAGTATCATCGATACCACCCTGAATTTTACTTGGTATCGGATCAGAAAGGAAATCAGTGATATCGCACATCACTAACAGTAACGTTCTCTTCAAAAACATTGCAACACGTTCTCACTTGTGTTGCAAAAACACATGGACTGCTCAGGACTGACTGACTAAAACCACAATGCCAGTTGCTAGGATAGATTGTAAAACAGTATTCTGGATTCTCTGGATATATCCTGTACTTCACCCTAGCAAATGTGGTTGAAACCCCAGTGTCATCACCCTGGTTTCAGTATGACGGCCGAAAATGATCTGTAGATGGATGGAGGTTGGTGTTGTTTCCACATAGAATAGCGGTTGGGTTGTTATCAAATTAGTTCAGATTATTACACAGAAGGAATTACATGGATTTGTTTTGTTTTGTTTAAAAACAGCAACAACTAATACGCTTAGCATACAGTTGTGAGCTGATGTCTGCAGAATGTCTTCTCCACCTACACAGACTAGTATTACCTGGACCTATATTTAAGCTATTCATTATTTTGTACATCTAAATTTTATTTCATTTGTGCCATGGTGCTGTTTGAGTCTGAACATGTTCAACTTACCGCAAGAAAAAGATGCTCTTCCCTACAATAAATAGTAAGGATAGAGTATAGATGATATCAGCAGCTGTATTAATATGAGAATTTTATATCCTCCAGAATTCAGTATCAGCATTCACTCCAAAAGGTCACATGTTGTGGAGAAATAATGTGAATCTTTTATGCAATCAAATGTTTTATTTTTTTTTTATAGCACAACAAATAATACATTTGTTAATAAATCTTATTCAGACACAAGTTTGCTTGTTGCTTGCTTCCTCACATAAAACATCCTTTCTGCTCCTTACATTCATCACCCTCAAAACAGCACACAATGAACAAATCATACTGAAACACTGTGTTTATTTCAGTTACAAATGTTTTTTTTTTTTAGGTTTCACAAAACACACATATATTGTTGGCATTATGTTAGATGAAGGCATTATGCTGCTCTCAGACTTACACTTAAACTCAAAGGGTAAATCTAAAATCTCTAAACTGGTATATTTTACAAAGAAAACCTGTCTGGTGCAGCATCTGGATTTGGACTGAAGAGCTTGCTGGCATTTCTAAAACAATAGCAAACCTGCACACCATACATACACCATGTTTTGTTTTTTGTTTAGTTTAAAGTTCTAGATATACATTAGAGACATGGCAGGATTTGCATATATTCTTCAGGGTCTGTGGTCCTTTTTCTCTTCTTCTGTGCTCCTGTGAGAATCTAAAACAAAGGCCACATAAATCATGGGGTTAAATTGATGCCTGTGGGACAAAATTACTCCAACAATATTTAGGACAAATTTATTTTTCCTCTGCAAAAAAGTGAAATTGAATACAAAGCAGATGAAATATTTTCTCTTCTGTCTTGTGTTGTGTTTATTTATGCCTTTTCTTTTCTCTTTATTGTCTCTGTCCAGTGTATGTGTACGAACAAACTTCTGAATCACCGCTTAATAAGCCCTCAAACCTCTACTCTCCTTTATGTGTTCATTTAATGAACGAGTTAACTTTGTTTCTCTCTCCTCTCAAAATGTCTAATCTCTCTTCCTCCTCTTCCTCTGTGGTTTCTTCAGTCATACCGTTTACAGCAGCGAGCAGGGCTTCTTCTTGACCTTGGCGGGCTGAGGGCAGAGGACGGCGCGAATGGCCTCATCAAACACAGTCTTCAGACCACGCTGGGTCAAGGCTGAGCACTCCAGGTATTTAACTGCATCTATACATGCGAAGACACATATACGTCAATAAAAGAAGAGAAAGAACTGCAAAGAAAAAGTAAGAGAAGAAAGGCTGGCTGGTACTGGAGTAGAATAAGTTCAGCTTTCAAACAACATGAATGAGTCAACTACAGATACTATACTGTTACTGTGATACCAGGAATTGAGGGAAATAACAAAAAATTACAGAGGCAGTCAGGCTAGAAAGTTCTCTAGCATCTTCATCCGCTAGTTTCATATCATCACTGGTGAGCAGAGCTTCAAATCTTAAAGTGCTTTTCAAGCAAATAAAGTAAGAGTGACTGACCTATCTCCTTTGCCAGAGCTAGGCCCTGTGGATACGTGATAGGCGCCAGCTTCTTGTCCTTCAGTTTCTCAATGGTATCCTTTTCATCCCTCAGATCCAGCTTAGTGCCTACCAGGATGATGGGCGTGGAGGGGCAGTGGTGACGGACCTCAGGGTACCACTGGCAGAATACAGAGTAAAAGAAGACTAAATAAGAGGCGAGAAAGGGAACACGCAAAATCAAGGAACGTGTTAGAGGTGAAAAACACAATCAAAGGTGAAGGGAGATGAATCTCTGATGCCAGGTGTTACAGAAAAGTGAATGAAGGCTTAACATGAAAAACAAATGATATGCTGTAGCTATGAAAGATGACTGAAATGCATCATCCAACTTTCATCCACAACATCAATCATTCATTCACATTTATTTGACCTGTTTTGACTTTTCCTCCATTTTTTCATCCAACTCACTATTATTTTTCTCTATAATAAATTACTGTTTTTTGCCTTCCTCTTATTTTCTCAGTTAAACCTTTTCATTTTTTATTATCTCTTCATCAGTTTTCCTCAGTAATGAGAAATTAATTGATTTGTCCACAAGCCAGTGATTGTTGTAGGCTATGACCGGTAAATCTAAGCTGTGTCGTGGAGTAGCTTGCTCACA
>VUQG01043362.1:0-15782 GCA_015106755.1 Etia nguti
CAAACAAAGCTTCTCCATGGCATAACACAGATGGATGCTGAAGGATAAAACAGGGAGACTTCTGGTACGCCTTATTGTGCAAATCCCGATACTAAAATGGCTTCCTGCATTACCCCACTCATGTGACTCTAAACATCCAATAGGAAACAGCTTCCTGTATTACCCCACTCATGTGACCCTAAACATCTAATAGGAAGGAATACAAGCCAAGCCACAGAAAAATTCACTTGACCGCAGTCTCCAAGCTAACCACTAGGAGATGCTAAAATTCTCAATGTGCACATAACATTACACTCCCCGCCTGGTATTGAACACAATACCACTATCAATTTCTTAGCAGTCCAATCAACTAAAGAAAACAACGCATTGGCTGTCCATGGTAGACGATCAAGTAGACAAAAGTACCACTACTTCGGTTACTGGTCTAAAGAAGGTCTTAACAGTTCCTCCTTTCGTGACCTTCAGTTCAAGCTTCCTGACTTTTCCATCACTGTCTGGGTAAGCCTTGGTGACGAGAGCCATTGGCCACTGATTTCTTTTTACCTGAGGGTCTTTGAGCAACACCAAGTCCCCTTCCTTGACATTGGGCTGACTATTTTGCCACTTGCTTCGACTTTGAAGAGTAGAGAGATATTCTCGCCTCCATCTCTCCCAAAATGTATTCGCCAAGTGCTGGACACGTTTCCACTGCTGACGATACATATCTGTAGCCTCAAATGATCCTGGAGGAGGAAGAGGGGTGCAGACCTTCTGTGTCAAGATCATTGCTGGAGTCAGAAGAAACGGTGAATCTGGATCACTTGAGATGGGAACAAGAGGCCTTGCATTTATTATCACTCCAACTTCAGCCATAAGGGTCGAAAGCACTTCATGAGTGAGATGTGAGGGACTGATCTGAGAAAGCATAGTCAAGAATCCGTCTCGAAACCCCAATCATTCTTTCCCACACTCCTCCCATGTGAGAAGAATGAGGTGGGTTGAACAGCCATGTGCATCCTTCCTCACTGAGGTACCTTGAGGTGTTGGTTTCATCTTGTAGGAGAATTTGAAGTTCTCTGCAAGCTCCCTTAAAGTTTGTGCCACAGTCAGAGCGGATCATCTTCACAGGACCACGCACAGCAAAGAACCGCCGTAGAGCATTAATGAAGCTCGATGTGTCCATTGACTCTATGAGCTCGATATGCACAGCACAAACACTTAAACATGTGAAGAGTACTGCCCACCTTTTAGAGTTTGCTGCACCACCTCGGATGCGACAGGTGGAGACGTTCCAGGGGCCGAATACATCCAGACCAACATTTGTAAATGGGGGTTCAGTTCTGAGACGATCAGGTGGAAGATTTGCCATCTTCTGTTCTGCGGGTCTACCACGAAGTTTTTTGCATGTAACACACTTGTGCAGGTTTCTGGAGATACATTTCTTTGCTCCTACAATCCAGATGCCAGCCGTGCGGATAGCTCCCTCAGTAAAAACTCTGCCTTGGTGGTGAACCCGCTCATGGTAGTAGTTTACAAGTAGAGTAGCTACGTGGCTGTGGCCAGTAATGACGAGAGGGTGTTTTTCCTGTGTCTCGATTGAAGCATGCTGGAGCCGCCCACCAACTCTTAAAAGTTTGCTATCATCAAGAATTGGGCTGAGCTTCCTCAGAGGACTGTTTTTGGGAATTACTTTGCCTTTCTCCAAACAAGACACTTCCAGTTGGTATGTCTCCCTTTGTACACATCCAATGATGGTATGCTTTGCTTGTGACAGTGTATCCGTTTTGTGAGGCTTCACACAGTGATGCCAACCTTTGCAATCTTGCCCATTGCTATCCTTCTCAGACTTGAGGCCACAGCTCTGACAAGGGGTTGCCACATGGAGAATCTTTCAAATCGATGCGACCCCATACTCCTATGGGAGTTTGCAACAGTAGTGATGTGGCTTCTGACCTCTGTATCAGAGTCTGGATCAATGAGGTCATAGGATGTTTCTTTACCTGAGTCTATGTCCCCAGAATGTCTCAGAAAATGTGGACCTGTAAGCCAGTTAGTGCTTAAGAGATGAGCTGGAGGCACTGACCTGGTGGCAACATCTGCAGGGTTTTCATCAGTGTGGACATATTGACACTGTTCGCGGCATGAGAACTTCCTTATCTGTTCCACTCTGTTGCTAACGCACACATATAAAATCTCCTGCTTTCATTATAAATGTATCCCAGCACCACCTTGCTGTCAGTATAAAACTTCAGACTGTCAAGACTAATGTCCAGCTCTTTCACAAGCAGCTCAGCAGTTTCCACTGCCAGAACAGCAGCACCTAATTCACACCTGGGAATAGTGTGGGATGACATGGGGGGCTAACTTGGCTTTCCCCATTATGAAACCAACTTGACATTTCCCTTCCACATATTTCACTTTGAGATATGCCACAGCTGCAATGGCCTTGGTGGAAGCATCCGAGAAGATGGGGATCCCTGTAAGTTGTGCAGTGGACAGAGACGTAGCAATGTAGGCTTGTGGAATTGCAAACTGCTCCAAATCCTCCAGTGAATCCCTCCAGGTAATCCACTCTGTTGCCTTTTCAGATGGGAGAGGAACATCCCGGTCACTGCTGTCATGAGCTGCCGCAACAAGAGCTTCCCTTGAATAGTAACGGGAGCTACGAGACCAAGTGGAGCAAACAAACTACTGATGGTTGCAAGAACTCCCCTTCGGGTGAATGGCTTCTCGCTCCTGGCAGCATGGAATGTAAAAGTGTCATTCACAAGGTCCCAGCTTAATCCAAGACTTCGCTGCAAAGGAGGTGAATCTTTGTCCAGGTCAAGATTTTTCCAGTCTTTTGCATGATCTGTTGATGGGAAAGCCTGCATGACAGTTAGGCAATTGGATGCTATTTTATGAAGTCTCAAGTTGGAGATGGCAAGCATACCTTGGGCTGCCTTGAGAAGACTGATAGCTGCTGTTGCAGATGGCAGTGGCTTGAGTGCATCATCAACATAGAAGTTCCTGTGTATGAACTGCGTTGCCTGTTCCCCAAACTCGCTCTCTCAATGTAAAGCTGCTCTCTGAAGCCCATAAGTAGCAACAGCTGGAGAGGGGCGGTTTCCAAACACATGGACTCCCATACAATATTCCACAACTTCCTTCGTGATGTCATTGTCTTTGAACCACAGAAATCTGAGGAAGTTCCTGTGGTCTTCCCTGACGACATAGCTGTGAAACATTTGTTCAATATCTGCTGTGATGGCTACCTGTTCATGCCTAAACCGCATTAGTACTCCCAGCAGACTGTTATTTAAGTCTGGCCCTGTCAACAGTACATTGTTCAGGGAGATGCCAAGATAAGGAGCTCCTGAATCAAACACAACTCGGATTTGGCCAGGTTTGCATGGATGGTAGACGCCAAAACTGGGAAGGTACCAGCATTCATCTCCATCGTTGAGTGCTGGAGCTGGTTCAGCATGATCTCGATCAAAGATAATCTCCATGAAAGCCAGAAAATGTCTCCTAATCTCAGGCTTTCTTTCTAGAGTTTGGCAGAGATTGGTAAAACGAGTCAGAGCTTGTTCTCAGTTGTTAGGCAGCCATGGTCTTTGCATGCAAAAGGGAAGGGGAGCTACCCAACTGTTAGCATTGTCTATGAACATCTCATTATCTATCAACTGAATGAACCGTTTGTCCTCAATAGATGGGGCAACTTCATTGTCATTCTCTGTTCTTTCAAAGATTTTGTTGCCAAGTGAATGATCACCAGAGTTCTGAAACAGGCTGTCCAGAGGATGAAAGTGTGACAGGGTTTGAGAGTTGAGAGGTATTATGCCTGTCCTTGATGTAAGCTTCTCTTTCAAAACTAGGTGGTTGGGACATGGACTGAAATGACAGTGACGCCCATTCTCCAGAACATTAGTCCGATAGACATTAACTGCTTTTGGCTTGTGAGCTGCACCCAAACAGACATCTTCAACTACAACCCAGCCTTTGGGCCAGCCTTTGGGCATAGGGTGCATTATTGGGCCTGTTGTGTTGGTCTCTCATTTTATGGACTTGTAATACATCCCGGCGCAGCAGAAGGAGAATTTGTGCATTTAGATCAAATTCAGGGATGAGATGAGTTATAGACTTTAGGTGAGGGTGGTGTTTGATTACATCGGGACTAGGTATCTCTGACCTGTCATCTGGGATATGGCTGCACTCAATAAGTGTAGGAAGAGGAATGCGGAGACGTCCATCCAATGGCTGAGCAACAAATCCAACTCCTCTTTGGCAAGATAACTCTGTGACTCCAGCACATGTGCGCAGCGTGTAGGGAGAACCAGTACCCCTGAGGCCAAACAGGTCAAAGAATTCGGACCTAGAAAGACACCTATTGCTCTGGTCATCAAGTACGGCATAGAATTTTATAGATCTTTCTGGCTGTCCTTTAGGATGCACCTTCATGAGACAGATTTTTGAGCAAGAGCAGGAGTTATTGGCAATGCCACACACTTCTGTGCATTTGGAGATTATGTCTGGAGAAGCCGCTTCATTTCCTTCCCTCCATGCTCATCCTCAGGGTCTTTGACAGCCCATGGAGCTGGTCCTGGATGAAGAGTTGTGACGTGCTTCTCGCTGTAACACTCTTTACAGTGAATGATCGTTTTTCAGTCTTTAGCAACGTGTTTAGATGAGGAGCAGCGTCTGAAACAAACTCCACTATCTTAAAGCAATGTTGTGCATTCCTCAAGTGTCTTAGTTCGGAAGCCCCTGCACCGCTTGAGAGTGTGGGGTTTTTTTGTGAATCGGACACTCTCTGTCCACATGCAACTTACTGCTAGCAGACTCTGTGGGCTTGATGGCAGATGTTGGTGTAATCTCTGTTTTGTTGGATGAGACCTGGCTCCTTGAATGCGTGTACCTTTTTGATGGGTTTTCTGGTTTCACTGTTGTCATCCCAAATGAGCTGAATGGAAAACTTGGATCATTACGATTGCGGGCTTCTTTGCAGACAAAGTCAGTGAAGAACGAGAATGGTGGAAACTGGCATTGGTTTTGCAGCTTGTACGCACTGCCTTGTGTCATCCATTTTTCTTGAAGGCCATATGGCAGTTTCTCCACTACTAGGTTAATGCCACGAGAGGTATCCAGATAGGCGAGCCTAGGTAAACAACTTTCTAACTTTGCTGACTCCAACTCCCTTAACAACTCGCCAAGCTCTCTCAGGTTGAGACAATCCCTGTTGCTGATCTTGGGAAACCTCTCAAGTTTGTCCAGCAGAGCTTTCTCAGTTTTTTCAGGAGACCTACAGTTCTCCTCAAGTCGCATCCATGCCATCCTGAGTCCTGCAGCGGGATCATTGGCATGAACAGCTCTGATTCTCCTGCCTTGCTCAGATGATTGAGGGCCTAACCATCTAGTGAGAAGGTCAAGCTCTTTATTGCAGGTGAGTTTCAGTCCTTCTGTGATGTTCATGAAGGTAGACTTCCAGCCCCAATAATTCTCTGGATGATCATCAAACTTTGTCTTCCTAGATGTCACAAGTTCTCAGTGCAACACGTTCTCACTCCCAAAGCGTAATATTTTACGCTAGGTGAAAAATCATCTACATATTACACTTCCGGTCACCCAACACGTGCCTAAATCATGAGATTGGAAAAAAGAGGAAACCTGATAACCGTTTTGAATCAAAATGAGGAAACATGAGAACCATTTGGAATCAATCTACAAAAGTGCTGGTTAAGTTTAGGGATAAGGTTAGGGCTGGAATTCATGGCTGGAACGTGTGTTACCGCGGGACCGTCATTCTACTGGATTTCACCCATAACCCGGCGCGTAGCATAAGAACACAGCGGGACGTGACAAATTGTCGGCATGTTACTTCTTGGAAGTGAGAACGGGCTGCCCGGCGAGCCATGTAGACAGCAAAGTCATTAATGCTGGTATGGATCAGAGCAGAGGGCTGTGCTGCTTGCATTCTAAGAGGATGTGTGTGTGGCTGAGGTTCCTGCAAGGGGGTGACACTACATGGATAGATCCCAGGGTAATTTTGGGCAGGTGGATGCTTCATACCATTTTCTCCAGAGCTAATATGGCACTTGACATGAGCTGGAGTCAAGCTCAGTCTATCATTGGCTGTGCAAATGGAATTTGGTTCGTTGTCTTGGAGTAGTGGAACATGAGAGAAATCGTGTGGCTGACTGGAGGTGATGTGGTACTCAAGGCCAGGCAACGACAGCTGACTAGAGTGCATTCTAGAGTGACACTCAACATAATCATTTGTTTTTTTTTCTGTAGAGTCAGGGAAAATTCCTGTGACGTCCATTGCCCTGAAATCTTGCTTAGAGCCGAGTTCTCCTGCAGCTGATTCCAAAACCTCTAACTCAGCTAAAGCAGCTGCAGCTTCTTTCTCTTGCTTCAGTGTGGCCAGAGCAGCCTCCACGCATGCCTCTTCTACTCTCAACTGGGCTTTTTCCACCATGAGTTCAGTTTCTTTTTTGACAAAGGTGGAGCAAGCACGCACTGCTTCAGAAGAACTAGCAACAGATCTGGTCACATACGACTTCACAGATGTTCCTGGAGACCTAGTCTTCTGTTGATCTGCTGTATCTGGCTTATTGTCCATGCTGACTATTTGGCATGGAAGGTACAACTAAAACCAGGCGGGATGATTAATGAGTGTTAGCAGGCTCTGTTATCCAGACTTGCTGTGTGATCCCTTGTGTGATGCTGTTTTTTTCACTATTCTGTCCCCTGCCTGCATGGTTCTGATACACAAAGTGACAGACAGCTAAACATATGCAGTAGGCACTGAAAGTGTTGAATGATGAGTCAGATGTAAAAGTAAAGTTGAGGGCTGTTTACTTGTTTGTCTTCACCAATGTACATCTTACAGTGCTTTCCCAGAACTTGTGAAACTACAAAAAAATACAAAGAAGAAATATGCTCAATGAAAATAACGAATAATGCATTTGCTGCACATGGAGAACAGATTTAGGCATTTATATATAAATCTCTCCAAATATGCATCAGTTACTACTCATAAAGATGAAACACAATTCAAACTTACAAACAAAGCTTCTCCATGGCATAACACAGATGGATGCTGAAGGATAAAACAGAGAGACTTCTGGTATGCCTCATTGTGCAAATCCCGATACTAAAATGGCTTCCTGCATTACCCCACTCATGTGACCCTAAACATCCAATAGGAAATGTCTTCCTGTATTACCTCACTCATGTGACCCTAAACATCCAATAGGAAGGAATACTACCCAAGCCACAGGCAAATTCACTTAACCACTAGGAGATGCTAAAATGCTCAATGTGCACATAACATAACAGCACTTTTTGCATCTTTGTTGAAACTTCTTGCTTCTGTCATCCTTATGTTATTTTCCTCCTTCTTTATGTAACAAACCGAAAATTCATTTATTCCGTAATGGCGCCATACAGCCGCTTAACGTCTACCTTCCTTTAGGATGTCCAGAAGTCTAACTTTTTGTGGTTAGCATCTTTCTCTGCCTTCTGGGTGCTACCACAGGTGCCTTTGACTGTGCTAAACATTTCGTCGAGATTGTTGGGTTTGTTGGGGAAACAACAAACAACAAACAACAAACCAAACAAGCAATACTGGACGGTTCACGCAAAAGGTGAACCCGCGTTATCCGGTCTTTAAGTGATGATGTGACGAATCCTGCTTCCGGGCCTAAAGTAGTCTGCGTTTAATATGGCTTTTGTGTTGTTAAGATGTTTAATGTTTTGTATTTTCTTCTATTTAATCTCAAAAAGCTCCTAAAAACAGTCAGTGATCACTGTTGGCCTCCCTCGGCTTTTATTACCGCTAATCATTTTAAAGCTCAGTTTTTAAAACCTTACGATGTAACTACAGCCCAGTCCATGCAGCAGTATATGAATGACTAACCTCGTATTATGGATGGATTATCTCAGTTGTTCTCCTGGCTGAAGTTTGGTCCGTTTACAGCATCCTGCAATGCGATTACATTTGTTCCTGACCACCGAGAATCCTCACGTTAACTTTTATCGAGTGGAAAAAAGTTAGCGTGTTTATATTATGCTCACATAGCTGTGTCGCTAGCGGTCACGTGGCACATCATTATATACCAGCTAGCCAAACTTCAGTAACCCTACAAACGTCACTGCTGTTTAGTTTTCTGTCTTCATTTATGTCGGAAGTGATAGCAGAGCTGTACGTTTGAATTTGTTTCCAAAATCCCTCAGTCAGGACATGCTATATTGTATTTAGATGGAAGCTAGCAAGCTAACTTCCTGCTAACTTCTAACTGTTAAATGTCATAAATTCCGTTTTCATGGATCCCTGGATGTTAAACTCAATTGTTACACCTGGTAGAGCAGAATGCTCATTATTTTATTACAGATGAAAGACTTTAGACAGTTTTTCAACTCTCAGTGATGCCACAGTGATCGTATGATTTATGGACCTGCAGCGGAGTTTGAGCCCAGACACGGCTAGTGACGTCAGACTTAAGGACCGAATAGCGATCGACCACTGTCCTACATTTTCTAAAAGATCCCAGAATGAACAAACCAAACACTGGCTCTGCACTCTACACAGGGTGTTTGGGGGTTTTATCTTTTTTCAGCCATGACTTTAAGGCCATCCTTTCTACCTGAAATGTGCCTGAGAGAGGGTCCCCTCGGTCCAAGAAACAAAACTTTTAACATCATAGACTGACCTGGAGGGTCTGTGCTAGTCAAATTTCAAATGCCCCCATGCTTTGTAAGTGCACCATCTTGTGTATGAGATGTTACACTAACCAGGAATGCATCATTCAAGTGGAAGATTCAAAAAGGAAAAAAAGAGTAATAGGGATGACTGCTGATATGCGGTGTCTATCGCTGCAAGCCTAGCACTTTGCTGTAATCTGTAAACTCATCACTGGATGACATTAAATGTAACTCATTGCCAAATAATTCAAATAATTAGTTCAATAATTCAACTAAAACAAAATTTAGTGTGTTATTAAAATTTCATCACTTTAATGCTAATACACAAAGCAACAACAACACTTTTTCATATTGTTCTTCATCCATTCCTCCTGCTTCTTTATACATACAGAAAACAAGAAGAGCGAGGAGGACAGAGCTGAACAGGCCGGGAAGAAAAAAACGACCAACTCTAAAAATGATACCAGTGGTTTGCAGGTGGTGGAAGGAGAAAGTGAACCACTCATGACAGGAAGAGAAGAAGAGAATGATGTGGACAGCAGAGAAGAGCAAAGACATGAAGATGAAAGAGAAACACAACAAGATCAGTTTGTTATAGAAACAGAGCAAGTAAGGGACATTAACAGTCCACAAGAAAAGAGAATAAATCCATCTGTTGTTAATGAAAAGGGGTCTTTGATTACAGTAGAAGAAAAAACACAGGACATGGCAGGGAGAGAAGAAGAGCAAAAAGAGACACAACAAAACGATCATGATAAAAAGCAAACAAAAAAAGAAACAGAGCAAAGCAGAAACACCGACAGTTTAGGAACACAAACATCTGCTGTGACTGAAACAGAGCCTCAGTTTGAAATGAAACAAGAAACACATGAAGAACAGAGCAGGAGAGGACGACATGAAACAGATAATGTGGACATCAGAGGAGAGCAGAGAAATAAAGATGAAATAAAAATGAGCAGGACAGGAGAGGACAGGATGAATCAGTTTATTATGACTGAAAAAGTGTCTCAGTCTACAACAGAACAAGAAACACATGAAGAGGAGATGACAGGAATAAAAGCTGAGAGGGCTGAAGGTGAACGAGAAAAAAAGATGGAAGCAGGAAAAAATGATTCAGGACTTCAGTTTTCACAACTTGGAGAAAAACTCAAAGAGCCGATAGTGTTTGGAAAAGAATCAAAGTCCTTTAATTTTAGTTTTCATCTGAGCACTGATCAGGAACCATGGAGAGAAAAAGAGACACAACAAGAGCAGCTTGTAGAAAAAATACAGATGGAGAGAAATGTGGACATGAAAAAGTCAGACACTGAGAAAAAGAGAGCAGAGGAAAACAGTGATGTAGTAAATAATCTATATTCTGTGTTTGTGGCACAGAAGGAGACACAGAGAGAAAAACTGGAGGCAGAACAACAGAGAGAGGAAAACCAGAGGAGACTTCAATCAGAGACACAAAGGGAAAGAGAAAAAGATGAGATAGAACTGAAAACAAGGAAAGATAATAAAAACCAACATCACACAGAAGAAAAAACAGTGAGGAAGAATCAGAGAATAAATAAAATCGAGAGGGAAAACCAGAGGGACAAAATGGGAATGGCACAGAGGAAAAAAGAGGAACAGAGGGGTCAGACAGAGAGCAGGATTTCATCAGTCAGCAGCAAAGTTCCACTGAATACAGATCTGAAAATACAAGACAAACCACGAGGACAAAACCACGAGAAACAACCAGAGGAAACATCTCAACAGAGCCAAGAAGAAATCAGAGAGCCGCCAGAGACACTGAGAGGAGCAGAGAGGAAAGAAGGAGCTCAGGGAGAGGAGCTGGAGGTTCATGAAGAGCTCAAATCTGAGGAAACAAACAGGAAGGACAAGGGGAGAGAAAAACTACAACTCCCACATGAAGGAGAGCTGCAGGCGGAGCAACAAGTGAACGTAAATCAAAAAGAGCAGCCGGAGGAATCTGTCAGTCTCACAGAGAGAGGAGTCGACTGTGTGGAAGAAAAACAGGAGGAGGAGCCAATGCAACGAACATCTGATGTTGATCAAAACAACATCCGGAGTAGAAAACACACACAAGAAATAAAACTGCAGGAGGTCTGCACATTGCCAGACAAGAAAGAAGGAATTCAAGCAGGGCATCATCAAAATTTCAAAAAGGTACAAAAGTATGTGAACCAACATAATTATCAATTTATGGAGGTTCATGATTTTGCTCACAATCAAAATGCAGCAACAGCACAACTGAATGAAACCATTCAATGGGCCAACCATCAGCAGAGGCTGCCAGTTCAAACAGAACCACAAGAATATTTGAAAGGAAATGATGAAGATCTCAAGGATCAGATGGAGGTTGAAGAACATTCCCACCCCAAAGAACCCAAAGAGGAGCCCATGTTATTAGGAGGAGAAAAGTCCTCTAATTTCCCCTTACTTTTGTACACTGATCAGGAACCATGGAGAAAAAAAGAGACACAAGGGCAGCTTGTAGCAAAAACACAGAGAATGGAGAGTGAGGTCCAAGTGAACGTAAATCAAAGAGAGCAGCCAGAGAAATCTGTCAGCCTCAGAGAGAGAGGAGTCGACTGTCTGCAAGAAAAACAGGAGGAGGAGCTGATGGAGACTGATCAAACATGTGATGCTAATCAAAAGGATGACAAGAATAGAAAACGTTCAAATGAACTGAAACTGCAGGAGGACAACACAGTGCCAGTCATGAAACCGAAAGTTCAGGAAGAAAGAAGAGCAAGAAAGACTCAGAATGGGAAAAAGCTGAAAAAGTAAAAAGTGAAAAAATGAAAATGATAACCATATGAAGGTTGATGATGCAGCTCACAGCACAAATGTATAAACCATTAAATGTCCCAAAGATCAGCAGAAGCTACCACTGCAAACTGACTGACCGTTCTCACTCCCGAGGCGTAACATCCTGATGATTTGTCACGTCCCGCGGTGTTCCTGAGGAACGCGAAAGGCGACCTTCGGCATTCTTAAGGTACTCGCCGGGTTATGGGTGAAATACAGTAGAATTACGGTCCCGTGGTGAAAGACGTTCCAGCCATGTATTCCAGCCCTAACCATAACCTTATTCCTAAACTTAACCAGCACTTCAATGAAGTGAAATAGTGTTTTCCAAAGCGATTTGAGGAATAAGAACGAACATGTGTAGATTGATTCCAAACGGTTCTCATGTTTCCTCATTTTTCCAATTTTGTCATTTAGGAACGTGTTGGGTGCCCGGAAGCGTAACATGTTGATGATTTGTCATCTAGCATAAAATATTACACATCGGGAGTGAGAACGTGAAACAGAACGACAAAAATGTCTAAATGAGAATAATGAAGATTTGATGGAGGCTGACAAACATTCTGGACTTCAGTTTTCAACATTTACAGAAGAACAAAAAGATAAGCTCATGATGAATAAATCCTAAAAACACTGCTGCAAAAAGAAAGTCAATTTGAAGCTTGCATCATAATGCATCAAAAACATTTAACAGTAATATGTGTGTCTTCTATTCATATAGTATTCTTCTATTCTTCTATTCTCCATGTACTCTGACTTTATGAGATCAAGCTGATGCATTTAAAAATCTGAGATGGACTAATATTATTTATATAATGATAAGATAATATAACATCAGTTAATTATCTTATATTTATTATTTTTCTACCTGCAGTATAATTGAAGGAAAGTAAATGTACAAAAGCTCACCCAAACATTGTTTAACAAAACGTAAGCTTTTGTTTTACTCAAATATGGATGTATTTTTTATGTTGTCCTCTGTTCTAGTTAGTTTTCAAAGTCGATTTACTTGTTTCCATTTGGTTTCTAGGTCTGATCAGTGTATGACCTCATAAGCAAGCAAAAATAAATTTTAAAAAATTAACCTAAAACCAGCGATACTCCTTGCCCATTTCTGCTGTCTGTCAGAAATCAGTTTGAGGTCTTAGGCTCTGTTCCTGGACATTTGTTAACTCTCAGTCACCATTTGAATTCAGTGGAGCAGATACAAATTGATAAGTGAGCACTATTAAATTTTTATTCAGCATTGTCGAATCACTGATCATTTGCAGAGTTGAATTTTCCATCATGGAGAATAAAGCTAGAAAAATGCAGGATAGTATGGGGAACACATCCTGAATTTCTTTAAGTTAGATTTAAGAGTGATTTCCATGTTTGAGCAGTGAAGCATCCTCTCCATTATCACTCCCCTTGGTCCAAACATTCACTTCAGATATCCATATTTTTCCCCAACTGCAGTTTCCTGCTGTCCTACGTCTATAATCAATCTTTATTCTCTGAATTTCCACCACAGAGAAACTGTCTGCCCATAAAAGCAAACCTTGTGTCAGCATTTAGAGGACTTACATAGTGATGAGCATTATCACCACATTCAGGAGATCATTACAGGAATAACTAACAAAATACACACAGACGTGGATCGGAGGTGCTGACTGAGAGCAGGTAAACTATCCTAATAACAGATCTGATCTTACTGAGAGAAACTTTCTGTGATGCTCTGTGAGTTTTGTTTCAACACATTAAAACAACATTTGCACACCACAAAAAGTGACTCCATGGATTCTGAACTACAATAATATGAGAACTGCTCTCAAATCAACAGGCTGTAAAACTGTAAATTTATAATAGCCACAACATTATCCTGATAGATTTTATAACAGAAAAAAGATGAATTAAGGCCAAAAAATATAAAACATCCAAATCCAGAGATTCATATATTTAAAAAAATAATAAAATGCCTTGATGTTCCTTTAAAAAAATGAGAAAGTTTGAACCCTTACATATAAGATTGTGAGGAATACCATATGAGATATTAACTATAAACTATTAACTATAAACCTTAATTCTTATTCATAGTGTGGGCATGAATATACATTGATAACAAATTAGTAAAATAAATGAGGCCATGAACAAAAAAGGATACACTGAACACAGTGGTTTAAAGTTCTGTACTTTTTATTTTATTTATTTTTGCCTTTGTATTTGTCTGTTTGTGGTCTTTTTTTAAAGTTTGGTGATCATATTCATATTGCAT
Organism: Etia nguti; assembly: GCA_015106755.1. Taxonomy (NCBI): domain Eukaryota; kingdom Metazoa; phylum Chordata; class Actinopteri; order Cichliformes; family Cichlidae; genus Etia; species Etia nguti. The sequence goes on from VUQG01043362.1 coordinate 13,718, forward strand.
CATCTCCACAAAGATGTTGATTCTGTGTGTTTGTGCCCAGAGAGTTTTGGCTGGAGCTGATGATGAGTACAAGTCCAGCTGTTTAAGAACATTATAAGCATGGATATAGGAGTAAGTACTTTTAATAATAAGTCAAATCAGCTGCTCTCCTCACAGGCAAACAAACTGAAAGAGTAAAAAACTTCACACACAGGCTGATGTGACCAGAGTCAATGTAAATATGCAGAGAGAAGTGAGGATGGGGGCCTCATGATGACACATCATCATAACATTACTAATAATTCCCAGTTTTCACTTTTCCACCATTCTGCTGTTTTTTGTCCTGATAACTGAGAAGAGTTCAAAGGTCATCGTTTCCACACTATTTCAGCAGGGAGGTTTAGGAGTCACTCAAAAATGTTGACATTGCTTTCATTCTGTGGACTTTCACACACCAGGTTAACACATAAAACAAATACAGTTTTGGGGTTGCTGAGTCTTTTTTTCATTTTAGTAGCTTCGGGCAGTGGACTCGTGCCTGTGCACGTCCTGCTAGTTGCACATTCAGTTCTGTTGATCACATGTTAAAACAGAAAGTAGAAAAACACCTTTGGTTTTAGTTTTCAGTCTGAGTGGAAAATTCTTGAGCTTTTTATATGCTTGATACAATAAAAATGAATCAGGAACAACATTCGATCCATGCTTAGGGCTGTATCAGGTGACCCGATCCATCCATTAGATATCCTGGTCTAGGTTCAGGCTTCCCAGGAAGCACTGAGCACTTCTCCTTCCCTCCCCTCTTTTCATTCATAGTGTCTTTATAAACCACACTGCATGTTATTGTCTATCTGAGCTAACACTGAGGATACACCCTGAGCAGGCTGCCAGCCTATCTCAGCTTTGTTTAAAACATGTTTCAGGACATAACTAAAAGCTTTGACCTGCTGGTGGCACTACAAGTAGTTACCACCAATGAACTCCTCAACAAAGCTCCAAACATTACAAGTGTGAAGAATGACCTCCACGTTAGAACTGTCAGCAGCAGTATGTTTACTCCTGTCTTTCTTTTTGTCTTTCCATCCATCTGTGCTGTAGAGAAACTTTATGTCCATGAAAAGAAACCTTGCATTGGTAAACAAAGCTGCAGAGTATGAACACATTCAGAACATCAGGTGAGCTCTGCAAGGGAGAGTTGGAGGCACTGACTCCCAGCTGGTAAATTACCTAATCAAAAGCTCTGATCTTTCTGAGAGAAGGACACTTTAGCTTGTATACATTTACTGTGCTATGCTTTTATTTCACCTTTAGAAGTACTGACTGGATTGATGGATAATTACTGGAGTGATGGCACTCTGGTCTTTAATGTGGACTTGAGGGCAGCCAGACAATCACAATGACACCAAGCTTGTATGAACTCTCGAGGTAAACCACAAAGTATTATTTATTCAGACGTCTGACCAGTGCAAATGAAAACATTTAAATGAGGCAAGTTATAAATAATAACTTTAGTTGTTTACATTTTAAAGGGACACTCAGCTGCTTTTACTTAATATAATCAAACAGTCCACAGACACTGAGAGATTCAAAAACAGAAGTGCAGTTAAAAGACAGATTAGAAATGCACTGGAGGGGACTTGAGAGGGTCCAAGGAAACATTCTTTTGTGTTTGTATGAGCACCAAAACTTTAGTTAATCTTTGCATTGACACAAGGTAGATGTGAGCACAGACAGCTGTCTATAGCTGCTAGGCTTCACTGCTACTTTACTGAGATACTTTTGTAGCATTTTTGATAAACTGATCTGACAAATAACATGATTGGCTGTTGTTAATTATAATGACAGTTTGTTCTCCTTGTTACATTCACATTACTTTCTTTGAAGCCCTGAATCATTTATGTGGCATTTTCAGGTTTATTTTTACTCCAACTGAAAGCTGAAAGCAATTTTTTCAATGTGCAAGACTTTGCAGGAAATGCATCTAATCAGTCTGACATTCATTGACTCAGTGTGTTGATGCTACTGCTACATACATGTGTAGATGTTAGTAGAACTGAGTTTTCATTGGTCATCGTTGATGCTGCATTGA
>VUQG01043380.1:0-27059 GCA_015106755.1 Etia nguti
TTGGATGAGTGACGAAACGTTTCTCCCACAAAACGCTACGTCCAGATGAACAGAATCAACTTTTGGAGATTTACTTTCCTGGATGATTGAGAATGCATCAAGACGTTAAAACCAACAATCATATGACCCCCTATGAGCAAACATTTTGGCAACAGTGGGAAGGAAAAACTCCCTTTTAACAGGAAGAAACCTCCGGCAGAACCAGGCTCAGGATATATGTTCAGTGGATGTAACACGAGCAGCTGAATTCGGAACTTACTGCAATTTATGGAGAAATTTATGAGGTAAACCATAGAGAGGAGAATTAAAATAATCTAAATGAGATGTGACAAGAGCATTGATAAGTATGGCGGTAGTGTTTGGTCCAGGTTATTCTTCCTCAGGACATGCAGGAAGTGCAGCCACTGCTGCGCCTTCTTTACCAGGGTGTTGGTGTTGTGGGTCCAGGTGAGATCTGTGGAAATGTGGGTGCCAGAAACCTGAAGGTAGAGACAGAAACTGGAACTGAGCATATTTCTGGATGTTATTATTTTGGGCTTTTGTTGCTTACTTACTTCAGGGCCATCAGTTTAGTTTCCCTTCATCTTGTCTCTGTGTTTTGTTGTTTAGTGTTCTCCTCCCGTCTTCTAACACTCACCTTTTATGTTTTGTCCTTGGCATCTTCCATGTTGGGTCTGTCCTGTTTCCATGTTTGTTACTTTCTGTCTCTCTCTCTGCGCCTCGCTCTCCCTCTCCCAGTGTTTCACGCCCTCTCTCTCATCCCAGTCAAGTCTTGGTGTTCTGTATCCCTTTTCCCAATTTCTTCTTTGTGTTTCATCCTTGTCTCCACAGTTTGTCGAGCGCTCCCATTTGTGTTTAACACCATCCTGGCGTCAAACTTGTATGTCTGAGTCTTCTTGTGTGAGATTCTTCCTATTTTATTTTGTCAGTCCCTCGTTTCATGTGCATTGTGTTTATTTTTGCTTCCCCTGTCACTACGTGCAAATTTGTTCCTGCTGTGATCCCATGTGTTTCCACTTCCTTGTCATCACTCGGTGTGTATATTGTCTTAGTTTTCCTCAGTCCTTAGAGCATTAGAGCATCTATTTACTCATCCCTGTGTTCCAGGTTTCCCAATGGTTTTTCTACTGATTGGTATCCCAGTTTAGGTTTCTAGTTTACTTACAAATTTGGTTTTCTCACATTTGTATTATATTTATCTATCTAAATGGCTGACCTTCAGTTAGCTCCTATGTCCACGCGTCTGCATTTGGTTCCTCTCTTCTGCTCCGCATGGTCTGCTGCCACAGATCCTGACATGTGGTGTCATGTTCTGTTTCTGTCTCCTCCTTGGCATCGGCTTCCTTATATTTTTCTATATCCTGTGCTTGATTATAGGACTAGAGACGGTTGCTAAACGGAGCCCAACCAGATGCGGCCACTCCTACAGTCAGATCTTCTTAAATACTTGACTCTGTCTCCTCTCCTCCTAGTTTAATTACTGTTTTTCTTTTCTTACAGTTACCACAGGTGATTGGTCGTTGGACCTTCCATCTCATCTGGTTCCTCTGCAGCTTCTGATAGATACCTGCCTCTTTGATCCTGACTTGGTCATTATAAAGGTTAAAAACCAGCAACACTGAGTGAAAATGACTAGGATTTAGGGAAACAGTTTATACCAAGCTTAGCATCTTTTTCCAAGTCATTTTTCTTTCATGAGGTTAGAGGTTTTTCTCTGCTGAAAGTATTTGGAGCGCAGTTTCAACATTTTTTTATGCTGATAGTGTGAAATTGATTTCCTGCTGGGTGATAGATTCTGGTGATATTGCCATTATTAGATTTCAGTGCTTAGAAACTGCTAAGTACTGGCCTTCAGTGCAAAATTGCACAAACCGTCCATTTTTGATCATTTTTCACTCTGCACATATGCAGCAGGCGCTCCATGAGTTGTGCGCTTAAGCGACATTTATTGAAATATATTTCAAATGTAATAATGACATGTAGTGGCATGCTTTGTTTTGTTTTTTTTTCTTGTTAGGAAGCACATTCGGCGCAATTCAGCTGCCACATAAACAGTCAGAGATGCCCGTTTTCCTCCATCAGCAGTATAGATGGCCTTCCGCCCATCACTCAAACAAGACTGAGTGACAGCTGCACTGATGCATGGTGGATCTGGAGATACTGAGTCAGCTCTAATCTCCGGTCTGACAGAGACAAAAGCAGAGCACGAAGAGCTGCCGTTGGCCTGTCTAGCAGTCTACTGTAAGATAAAGGGAGTAAAGGTAAAAGGTCATACGGTCCTTAAACTAAAGATTTAACTTTAAGTTTCAGATACTTGCCATCTGAAAATCTCAGACTATAACTGGTGTTGATTTTTAGTTTGTTTAAACCTTAAAGCTGCATCAGTTTTTCTGACTGGTGGCAGAATGCCACATCACATTTGTCAAATACTCACATTTCTTTCAACTGAGATTCAAGCTTCACCAACTTGCAAGAGAAGCTTTTTGTGTTCCACTTTATTTACTAGCAGTAAAGTGCATCCGGAAAGTATTCACAGCACTTCACTTGTTCCACATTTTTCACCTCAAAATTCTGCACACAGTCCTGAAAAATCCTGTCTCAGAGGTCTACAGGCAATTCCTTGGATTTCTTGGCTTGGTTTGTGGTCTGACTGTCAACTGTGGGACCATATACTTATGTACCTTTTATATTTCTGTTTTTTGCTTTTAATCAATGTGCGATAACTTCAAGCAAACTTTACTTTTCCGTTGTTGAGTATTGTGTGTAGAATTTTGAGGTGAAAAAAATGAATTTGGGAATGAAGCTGTAACATGAGAAAATGTGGAACAAGTCAAGTGTAAAGCTGTGAATACTTTCCAGATGCACTGTAATCCAAGGAGAAAAGAAACAAAAACAAAAATAGAGAGAAAAGGCCCCAAAGCTGCAAAGATGCGTTGCTGTGGTAGGATGAACTTTTCCTCAACGTCTTGCGAATTGTTCAGTTTACTTGGTAATAAAAAATGATTTTAAAATGGTTTGTTATTTTAGTTCTTTTGGATGATTAGAAGAAAAATTGAATTTTCCTGTTAATTTGTATGCCTGTATTTCTTGCCTAATAGCAATACTTAGTAATAATATATAAATCAAAATAGCTTTTTTGGTGCTAAAGGCTACTGACCCCTGCATGAGATGAAAGGTTAGTGTATGTATTTATGGTAATGAAGTATCTGTCCCACAAACACATACCTGCAGGCCCAAATACACTGAAGTGAAAAATGTGAATTCTAGATGGAATTGTTGTCCCTTGTCTGTTATCCTAAACATTATTTATATATATATATACTTATATATTTATATCACCTATACTTGTTGATCAGATCCATGAGACCAAGCTCCTGTGTGTAATCTTAGACAGTCATCTATCCTAAACAGAACATTTTAATAAAATAGTCATTAAAATAGTTTTAATAAAAAATGCCAAGCTTTGACACCAAAATTGAGGCGATTTAGGCGATTAATCCAGGCATTGATAATGCTTAATAGTATGGTCTGGTGGTACAGTGGATTAGATTAAGAAACTTTAAATGATACAAAACAGACCAGGAGGAATGGTTCTTTGTTGTGGGTATAGAACAAATATTGCAACAATGCATAAATGTCTTTATTGTTACATATTGATTACTTTATTCTTTACTAGAATCTATTAGAATTATAATTATTACAAAGAGTCCAATCATTTTGTATAAGAATTTGCACTTCAGTGCAGATAGACATGAATATTCTACCCGACAGGCTGAAGGAGGACAATTTGTATTAAACATAGCAACAACCAATTCAATTAAAAGAAGTGTTTTATAAACATGGAGTTTACCACCAATACAGATGACAAAAGAAACCAGTAACATTGTATTTATAAAACATTTAAAACAATATTTTTTTGGTCTGACTTTTGATCACAGTTGAAATTGTTGAAAAAAAATAATTTCCCCTAGGGATCAATAAAGTATTCTGATTCTGAACCATGAACCTGGATTTTTGTTTATCTGCTGTAATGAAATTTTATGTTATATTATCAATGCTTACCTTGATGTGAGGCATCGTTTGTGTTGTTGAGAGCTGTCTTTGTTGCTTCTATATGTGTTATGTTGTTTAGGTGTGTATGTTCTATAGTGCACTGTCAAAATGTAAAGATTGTGACCCCAGGAAGAATAGCCGGATCGTAATAAAGCAAACTAAATCAGTAGAAATGTATGTGCTTGGAGTTTAATCAGGAGTATTGTGATGTGGACTAACACATACTTGTTTTGATTCTTCTTTCTTTTTTTTTAAAGGCATTTGTTCATCAAGACAAAAAAAAATCTTACCCATTTACTGTCAGATGGTACCTGAGTATGATAGCTGGCATGATGATTGTGACGTTCAAGGAACTAATGGAAACAGACTGTGTGTCAGTGTAATCACGCAGTGATTGTTTCCAGAAATGACAGAGGAAGCCGAGAGCGGCATCCACACAGACACCTCCTGTCAGGAGCTGCAACATCAAGTGTAAAGATTCTCAGCAGGTGTTTCAGCAGGTGAAACTACATATTCCACGGAGAAAGCAAAACCATCTATGAATCTTAAATATACTCTCACAGGTTAGAACTGAGTAAGGCCTCAGTGAGGTAAAAAAATTGTCCTTAGTCTATCTTCCCAAGTTTGAATACATGATTCAAATTATATTTCCAAATATGATGTGTGGTATGTATGCAAAAAAAATCTGGGTAAACAATGAGCAAGGTGTCACCTTGGCCAAGATGAAGCAATGAGGTCAGCAACTGCAGCTTCCACAAGGTATTTTTAGCCTGTGTGTACGTACTTCATGTCACACTGCGTGTTGTAACCGATAGACAAAGCCGCTGCTCATTTTGCTGAGGAGCTATGAAACTGTTGCAGGGAGCAAAGGGGGTTGAATGTGTAGTACAAAGTGGAAAAAAAACCGGTGATCTGTCACATTGCAGTGAACCATCGCATTTGTTAACATACTTTTAACAACATTGAAGAGGAAGCAAAAGTTCTTCTTAGTCCATGTATGCTTGTATCATCACTTTATCAACTTGTCAGGTAGTCTCATATATTTGCAGAATGCTTTACTAATCTGACTCCTGAATATGCAATTAAACCTCAACAAGCAGAAAGCTAACTGATGCCAGAAAAGATGACTGAGAAGTTGGAGGTTTGGTTGCGCTTTGTGGCTTTCCCATGCTTGTGTCGTGTTCATAATCAGACTTTCATACAATATTAATGTGCAGCTGTACTGCGAGACCGATGAGGGCTATTGCCGTCTAGCATTTATTCGTCAAGTTCGATGTTCTTATTTTACATACATAAGCAGATCCTTGGCTTCGTTTCATATTCAAGGATTGTTCTGTAACCACATAATTTCCTTAGGGATTAATAAAGTAGTATTCTGATTCTGATATTGGCTTATTTTGTGCGCATAAAGTGTTTTGTTTTTTTTTTACAATAAAATATAACAAATTAACAATGGCAAAAGACTTCAGTTGTTTTATATGGTTATATCTTGTAGGGTTGCATTAGAACTAAAGATGATTTCTATGATATTATCCATGAAATCTTTGTAATGGAAAGAATCTTCTTCTTCGTGAGCCTGAAAAAAGTGAAAATTATTAGTGGTCTGTACATTTCCCCAGAGGAAAAGTATGCCATGATCTCTGTTTCTGTATTTTAATGAAATGGGGAAAGCTGAAATCATTTGGAAATGGCAAAAATATAGATAGATGAATGATATGAAATCATGACTATTATGTGGTTAATGTTGAAAAAATGAAGAAGCTGATGGACTCCTCGTGCTCTTCAATAGTGAAAAATGAGAAACAAATTTCTTTATTTCTAACAAATTGTCAGTTCTTTCGAGACATCACTCCAACTAATGAACTCAAGTTTTTATTTTCAAAGTCATGAACCAGATAATCAGCAGTTCATTCCGATTTTATGGGGACCACGGTAAACAAGGGTCCACTTAGCATCACCAGAGATGTCAGATGTCTCAAGTGAGGCTCTGGGTCACAAAGTAAAGGAACAATTTTCTCTGAAACACAGCACTGCTGCGCTGATCCATTAATTTAAGGAAATGCTGTGTTCATTTCCAGTTCACCGAAACTTAATTTGCATTTAGATGACATGACATCCATATTAGAGTGAGCAGATATGAAGTTGGAGCCCTACTCATGGTCATAGAGTCGCTGATAGACACATCAGCTGCCACGGTGGTTGAACCTGTAACCTTGGTGCTACAGCAAATGCTTCTCAGATCACCAGTCCACCCTGTCCCCAATTAAATCTGCCTCTACAGATAAGATCCTGGCTCAGCTCTCTGTGGCTCTTGTTTTTCAAAAGACCTGCTGCTACCTCCCATTACCATGAAGAACTGGCAACTAAATTATGGAGTACACAAACTATTTCCATATACATCAAAAAACCAATGCATTGGAGTCAGCATAAGCTACAGTCTTTCAGCTTTTATCGGAGAAACAGTGTCAAAAGCTCAAAAAGGTATAATGAAAAGTGCACTGCCTTCTCTGAGCAATAGCGGGTAACTCAAGACAAGACGGGTACATGTGAAGACATGCAGAAGTGACAGAAATCATGGAGAAGTGGAGCATTCGGGAGGCAAAGAATGTAAACATTGTTCATCTCTCCTTTTAACTACACTTAAACTTTAACTACTCTTGATCTTTTCTAAATGGAAGTGTTTAAAAATGTATGATTAGTCAGAATTAGCCAAAGTCACGTGAGGCTCCAATCCATCCCACTGGATCGACTTTGTAAAATGTGAATGATGGCAAATGACAGACAAAATCTGTGTTTATTTTTTGATTATATACTATAGGAATGTCTGGGGGGAGGGTTTTATTTTTACAGTGGGCCCACAGTTAGAAAAAAGGGCGTTTTTCTGAGAAGAGTCATGCAGACAGATTTCTTTCATTTACTACAGCAGCATTTCTTTATCACGTGAAAAAACTGTTGAAAGTGCACTTCTTTATCTTACATTAAGATATCTGGTCTCGCCAGCTTGAGATCAAAGTGGCCTGTATGTGACCACGGTGTAAAACGAGTTTGACATCCCCGGTCAAAGTGATACCAAACCAAGAATGAAAATCAAAGGAACGACTGTTACAGTGCTATTGTGTTCATATATTAGTTTATCAAGATAAACACAAAGCAACATGATGCTTGTTGGAGAGCTTTAAGTAAACAAAACCTTTCTCATTTTCACTTTATGATGTTCCACCTCTCATTTATTGTCCATTTATTAATATATTTTATGTATTTCTGTTTTATATTACTGTGAAGCACTTTGTGGTTTTTATCCTGTGAAAAGCGCTATATAAATAAATTGATTTGATTTTGATTTGATTTATTTCAGTATAACTGTAAGCAGTTTTCCTTTTTTCCTTACCCTAAATTTTTAAAGTGCCGGTTGTTGTTTTTATGTTTTTTGCTGTGTTCTCATTGAAGCGAATATCTCCCTTCACCACCCCAGCCCCTTTGACTTATTTCCAACAAATTCCTGTTTTTGGCTCTTTTACTCCTGGCGCTCCTTACTGACCCCATAAACTGACCAAATTATAGAGCTGCCTGTTATGGCATTTTATTTTATACCTGTAAAGGGTCATGCTGAAAGATTTTACACAAATAAATACCCAAATAAATATCAAATAATAATTAAAAAAACAAATGAAATTAAAAAAAAAAAACATGCAGAGAAATTGAGGTAGTTTGTATCTGCTGTTTGAACAGAATGTGAAATTACAGAAAACAAAACAAAACATATCTGTAGCCAGTTTGGGAGCTCCTGCAGTCTTCTCTGCATGTTTGAAGCACCTGTTGCTTCATCAAACCAGAATAATAGTGTGTCGTTTGCGGTGAAAGCGTCCTTCACACGAACATCGACATTTGCTACTCTCCCTGAATAAACTGGTTCTTTTTGTATTTTCCTCTTTGTCGTCAAACATATTTGTCGACTTGAAACCTGGACTGAACTTTTGTGCCTGCAAGAAACAAGATGACACACTCAAATTTTCTTTACACCTGAGATTAAGCGTCATTGTTTGGAAAATCTGGTTGAGATAGGCTTGTCCTTTCTCACTACTGGAAACTGTTTGGTTTCAGTAAGGATGCTGCATGGGTAGAACACGAAGAAGATAGGACACATGATGGCCGCTCACTCAATGTGAATTCAGTTACTTGCTTTATTCTCACACAGGTGCTATCAGACAATACACAGACTTTTTACAAAGGAGCTGGTACAACAAGCCTATCTAATGTCCTCTTAGTGAATCACATATCCATGTTCTCACACACAGCTTCATCAGGTAAGGGCTGCAGTGCATGTCATAGCACAAATTGAAAGTAATCACACCAAATCATGTTTTTTTCCAATCTTCTGTTGTGCAATTTTGGTGAGGTTGTGTGAATTATAGCTTCAGTTTCCTGGTCATGGCTGACAGATGTGGCACCCAGTGTGGTCTTCTGCTGCTGTAGTTTTATATGCTGTGTATTCAGAGAGGCTCTTCTGCATTCTTTCGTTGTAACAGTTTGAGTTACTGTTGCCTTCCTAGCAGCTCAAAGCAGTCTGGTGATTCCTCAACAAGGCACATTTGCCCAAAGAACTACTCCTCACTGGATATTTTTTTCCACATTTTCTCACACATTTACTTGGATTTTTTCACTAAAATCACCTTTTCAATCACCTGCTCCGCTTAAGTCGCTTCATTCTGATGTGTTGAGTTGCTGCCATGTTATTGAATGATGACAAACAGGTGTACCTAATAAGGTTTGCATGTCGACTCTAATATGCCTCTGGGGTGATTTAATGAAAAGATGAAGTGAAAAAGTTGGTTAACGAATACAAATAATCATGTTAAGTGAAGTGAGTGAAACTAATTTTGACACAAAAATGAAAATTTTCCTAATTTTCTCAAATTTAAAGATATGAGTTTAGAAGAGCTTGTGATCAGACTTTTGTATGAGCACATCCACACCTGGGAACTGCTGTAGTATGTTGGTGTTGTTGTTACTCAAAATTAAAGGAAATGACATGACTTTACATACAGGCAGTTTTCAATGGGGAAAACATTTACAGCAGAAAAGGTTGAAACTAACAAATTATGGTTAGGTTTGAATTGACCAGATTCACTATTTAGTCCTGTAAATAGTACAGCAGCCCGTTTTGTGCGGTTTCAGTGCTACAGTGCACAACAAAGCATGCTACACACCAGTAAGTAGCATACAAAAGCTGTGCATTACATCTGTCAACCTAAACAACTGTGCTGTTTGGATGAAAAAAGGGACATCGGACATGGTCTGAGCAGCAAAAAAAATGTCTTTTTATAGAAATGCTCAGTCCAGACTGTAACATTAGTAGACTACTAGTAGATTATGAAAATTTTGCACATAAGCCGACGTGTAACATGTGCAACTGTTAATGCCCCATAAATATACTGAAGAGGAGTATAGCAGAGACACAGCCACAGTTTCCATGCTGCATTTGTAGGTGTATAGGTTAAAGTTAGGTATACAGAGAAATGTCATCAAAGTTGATACAAAAGTTATGGAGAGCTAGATGTCAATTAGACAATACAATATGTACTAATCTAAAGATAGCAACACTGTGGTGTCTATGGCCTCATACATACCTCCATTGTTTTGGTGACAGAGATAATTAGGAGTATCAGGTACATAATTACATAGCATTGGTGCATCAAGTCTGAAATGTACAAACAGCTGTATGCTACATGCAAATGCAATACTGTGAGTGACTAGGAATGAGGGGGACAGTCATAATATAATTAATCTTATGGGGAGCTAAAGCTAAGCTAAAGCAGACCACCTTTGGATCATTAGGATCCCTGTGAACCAGATCAGGTTCACAGACACTCTCTAACAGCAGCCATTAAAGACAATGTTTAAGGACATTTACATTATTCATTCCATTTATATGGAGGTGAAACTGGGGTCAAACATCTAGCCAACAGGTGTAGGTGGTCATGAATAATCCAAATTTTGTTTCAATAGATTCTAAAAAAGCCTGCTGCGGAACAGGAGTACATGCCACAGGCATTTATTTTAAAACATTTGCAGTGCTTCACAGTTTTTTTTTTTTCATTTTTGCCACATTTGGATTGAAAACTACCTACAGAGAAGGGTGAGACACATTAAACAATCAGGTGGAAGGAAGGAAAAGCGACACAAATTGACGTGTAATGAATAAAAACATAGACCCAAAGAGAAAAGTTAAATCCTTTGATGATAAGATGGAGAAGAAAAGCCAAGTTAAACTGGCCACCTTTACCCTACAAGTTCTCATAAGGTTGAGGTAATTGGAAGCTCCAGGTTACGGACAATTAAGTAGTGGAAAAGCTTCTTAAAGTCTGCAACCCCTGGGCCACCTCACCTGGCTGGTAATCAAGTGTTGAATGACAGTGGACATTATCTTAAAGCTGGTGTTATGAAAGCTTTGAAAGCTCATTTTGTTAGGTGAACCTAACTGGATAATGAATTTCTTTTTTCACTCCGCAGTCAGATGATTCAAACTGAAAACAGCCCCGTTAGGTCAGGGGTGATTAGTGGTGCTGTAACTCTTGTTCCCTAATCTCATCTGTTCTAATGCCTTATGATCTGTAAAGGTTTGTAACCACCTCAGTTAGAGCTCTATAGATAGACTGAGGAAGTGACTGTGATCAGTGAGTTTCCTGATCCTCTTAACGTCTTCTAACGTAAACCAGAAAAAGATTTTTTAGGATAAATATACATTATACACCGACAAGGGACAAGGGACAACATTATGACCACCTGCCTAATACTGTGTTGGCCGTAGCTGTTAAAAGGGAGCTGCAACAGCCCTGACCCGTGAAAGCATGGACTCCGCTAAAGTCCTGAAGGTGCGCTGTGGTATCTGGCATCAAGATGTTAGCAGCAGATCCTGTAAGTCCTGTAAGTTGTGATTTGGGGCCTCCAGGGATCAGACTTGTTTGTCCAGCACATCCCACAGATGCTCAATTGGATTAAGATCTGGGGAATTTGGAGGCCAAGTCAACACCTCAAACTTGTTGTTGTGACATATTTTTGTCTTCCTTCTTATTTTTTATAAATTACTATTTTATCATAATTTTATTGGCTTTTAAGTTTGTGCTTTTTTCTCTTTTATAATTTTTCTTAGTGTGATGCAAAATGACCTTGTAGCAGATTCAAATCAACGCTGATTTGACTGGCTGACTTGCAAACCTAGTTTACAAAGCAGTTTAAAAGTTGGCCACCGTGTAGTACCAGGGGTCAAATCTCAGTCCTTAGCATTTCAATTTCCTGGATCTTCAAATACTAAAATAACTTTAAAAATGTCCTGGTTTCTTATTAAAAACATAGAGAACCTCCATCTTCATCAGGGAAACCTGCATCTCTCTTCAGTATATTTCCCCTCGTTGATTGCTTTGATTTTCATTTACTTTTCTTCCTTGTTTTCCCTTCTTTCACCTCCTAACATCAGCCCCAACAAAATCCATCTTTCTGATGCAAACTCGACTAGAATAAAAACCGAAATCAGGTTTGCACTTGCTGATCTGAACTTGTCCATTCCATCCATATTTTGTCTGTTTGTAGGGAAAAATAATCTCCAAAGGTCCAAGTCTTTGTAAACATTGCACTCAGCAACACAAACTCAGACGCATAACCTTCGGAATTATTTATCAGAATTCACCATTTTTTGCCGGAAGCTTGAAACTCCACAAAAAAGAGAAGAAATCTTTGTCAGTTTGATGTAAACAAATCTTCTGTCACCTGCATTTCTATTAAATACTGCTATTAAAATAAATTCAGACTCAGTTAAAATAACTTAAAATTAATTTAAAAACCTCGAAGTAAACACTTTGTTACCCATCTTTTTCATAGCTTTTTCTCCTGCAGCTTTCAGCCATGATTGATGAATTTATTTTATCATCACACAGATAAATAATTGACATGTGAGCTTAGCAGCTTTGTCCAGAGATGTTTTAGACCCTCAAGCTTGTGTTAGCCTAAAATAACATAACAGCAAACAGCTAAAAGCTCTGGGGAGTGGTCACTGACTTTGGAAACACAAATTACAATTTTCAAGATCAAAAATTGATTTTGATGCTTCACTTTTAATTATCCTAAAAGGATCCAGATGTTAACATGCTGAAGAAAGCCATGGATGTAGCATGTGTGGGGGGGGAAAAAAGTAATTATAGAAAAGGAGTGCAAAAGTTTACTGCTGGGGGGGTGAAATCGAAAACCTTGTTTGAACGCCCAAACAGTAGTAGCGCTGGATCAATACTGACTCCCTGCCAGGCTGATGTGGGGCTTCAGCTGCAGCAATTCTATTGTCTTGCTTAAGGGCATGCAGCAACAGCATCTCTAATGCCTCAGGCAACAAAAACCTTTTCAACACATTTCATAATGCCAGAGGAAACGTGTTAAAAAGTTGTTCTCACTAAAGGAAACACTTCCCAGTGATTTTATTTTTTTAGCTTTAGTTTGGGTGACACTCCATTTTTGCCCGATAAGCCGCAGCATGTCCTGTCCTGGTTTCTGCTCTGGACCAAAAGCAACTCTCCTCCCAACATCACAACTTGTGGCCCTGCTCATGCTGCTTTCACTGCATGGGGGAATAAACAAATCAACTGTATCCTTACTTGCTGAAACTTGTTTGTAGGTGGCTGAAAAAACCCCCTCAGGTACATACGTTCACCAGCCACTTTGTTAGGTACACCTGTTCAGCTGCTTATTAATGCATATGTTTCACCAGCAGGCCCATTTCAAAAACTCAGTGGATTTAGACATGTAGATGTGAACAATAAGACAGCTGAAGGTCTAGGTAATCATCAGAATGGCGACAAAAGGTGATTTCAGTGACTTTTGAACATGGTGATCTACTGGGATTTTCCCACACAATCATGTCTCAAAAAAGAGATAATATTCAGTGAGCAGCAGTTCTCTAGGAAAAATGCCTTGTTGATGTCAGAGGTCAATGAAGAATGGCCAGACTGCTTTAAGCTTATAGGGAGGCAACAGTTACTAAAATAATCTGTTATAACAACTGTTAAAACCATGGTATGCAGAGGAGCATCTCCAAACACATAACATTTCAAACTTTGAATCAGCAGCAGAAGTCTGCACCGGGTCCCACTTCTGTCAGCTGAGAACAAGGAACTGAGGCTGTACTGAATCAAACACTGCAATAACAAACACAACTAAGAAATCTTGCATGATTTCTGATCTGGCATGACATTTTTAAGTAAATTAAAATTTGGTGAGTGTAACAAATCTTGAAACCCAGTTAGTCATGAAAGTCATTAAGTTATTTTTAGGTTTTACTGTAAGCTCATGAAAGGACTTTCTGGAGTTTTTGTTTAATTTGGTGTGTTTAACAGCTGTTATCACCTAAATTTACTTAAGGATTAAAATCCAAAGTATTTGTGCTGCAAACAGGCTATTGTGACAGATTACATTATTAATACGATGCATCACAGTGTAGTTAGTGTAGTTTTATGTCTACCAGATATTAGTAATATGGAATATTTAATGTTTGTCACACTGTTTGAATTTACCCTTATTCTGTTGTAACCTGCTTGTCAAATCACTTTGTAAACTTCTAACGAGTTAAAGGCAATAAGGAGTGCATAGTAGAGTAATATTATTGCATTGCTTCTAGCTCAGTGTACAGCATAGACATAATACAGACATGATACATATACATAAACATAATGCCAAGACGTAATTAGACATATGCAGTAATGCTGCACGCATGACATGACAATATAAATGTATGTGAACCTTTGTACTGAAGAATATCAATAAAGTACTCTAGGTAGGTAAACACTGACATATTGCACAAAGCAGCAACAGATAGTATATAAATAAAGATTATTATTGTTTATGTTTTTGTCTTAAAAGGAGATAAAAGTTGATTTCAAAAGAAGAAATATTAAAATTGACTCACAAATTATTCCAACACAAATTCTATAATCAAAGGGAGAAGAATGAGTGGAGACCAAGAGAGCAAAGGTAAAACAATTAGGTTATCTGACAATTCAGCATACGTACTAATAATAATAATATTAGCAATAATAATAATGATAATATGATGATAAGATTTCCATTGATACTGATGGTCACATGCAAATGGCTGGTGGGACAGAGGACGAGGGTTAGATGGAGGCAGATAATCCGCTGTGGTGACCCTAAAAAAACAGCTGAAATAATAATACATACATACATACATACATACATACACGACTGCACTTAATATAACTGTAAAAACTTATAATTTAAATAGCTGTCAGTTGTTTGCTGGACGAGACAAAACATGTGAAGTTATAAACCTGGATCGGGCTAAGTAATGATGATGGGCATTTTTTACAATTTTTGCATCAAAAATCGAGTTCCTCCACATTTCACCTTTGTTTGAAGTTTCTTATCTGCCTGCAGTTTAGAGACCGCATGTTAGTTTTGTATTTACCGGCTGTCCAGCGCGCCGTGAACGCGGCGCGGCGCTGCCATGTTGTTGTTGTATTTCTGGGCAGCGGCGGAGTTTCCAGCTGCTGTCGCTGTCTGCGGACGCGGTGAGTAGTTTCGGTGAGGGAGGCACTGCTTTAATCACTCTATCTGGATTACAACCGAGCTTCAAGTCACAGCAAAAGTTGCCGGACAACGGGAGCTGCCGTCGGGTATGTAGTTTTCCCCCGTTTTAAAACTTGTCTCCGTCGGTGTCCTGTCACTCTTTGCTAATGGGAGCTACGGCTTGCTCTGTGGTTTGCTTCTACTTTTCCCCATTCATGCTAACAGGCGGTAGCTTAGCGCAGTTGAGCAGCTATCTTTCTTTCCTCGGACTCTCGGACAGGGAGTTAAAATCAAGATTTTTTGTAGTCTTAAAGTCAAAAAAGCAGAGCTGATTTTTGTTTGACACAAGGAGTAAGAGATGAGTATTGTTTGGGAAGCTAACTTGGGAGCTAGCTGGCTAACGCTGCCAACTGACACCAGCTTGGAAAACTTACGGGGCAATAACTTGAAAAGTCATAGAAACTTTGAGTCATATCGTGGTTAAGGTATTTCAGTGTAAAGAGAGAATAAAGTGAGGGTGACGGTTTCAGTTTGCCTCGCCCGTGGTGGCTTTTTGAGGACTGCGAGGAAAAGTCATTGTGGTTTATTTATTTATAGCAGGTCAGGACAGGCTGAAAACGGACCATTTATCAGCGTAGGTAATGTTAGCCTGATGCGTAGTTAAGGAAACTGACTTTTCCACCTAGTGTAAAGTTTAACATTTCTCTGGGCCAACTTCACCCACCTCTGCCTCAGTGTGCAGGTAACCTGTAATCAGTTAGAGGTCCGGGCTCTGTTATTACAGCTCTTGTGGAAGCGAATGTGCGAATCTGATTGCTGGTGAAACCTGTCTACCACAAAATGGGAAGTCTGCAACGCCTTGCCTCTGCCTTAGTCAGGTTGCCCATTATTTTCACTTGACTACTTCTTCCACTGCATGGAGTCTTTGAACTTAAGGTTAGATGATCACATGTCTTCCCTGGCCAGTATTCGCTTTCTCTCCTGCCACTGATTCATTTTCAGTTAGAAGAAGATTTGTATTATTTTTAAGTATAAAATCCCTAATTCACAGATTTAAGTTATTCTTCTTTGTCCACTTTCCAGTTTAAGCCACCCCAAATAATAAGAATAATTAAAAATAAATAAATAAATGACACCCACTTTCTGCTTTTTATCTGGGTACGAATCGCAGGGGCGGCAGTCTAAGCAGAGATAACCAGACCTCACTAGCCACATCCACTGCCCGTAGCTCCTCTGGTGGCACATGGAGACATTCCCAAACCAGCTGAGTGACATAATCTCTCCAGCATGTACTAGGCTTGTCCTCGGGTCTCCTCCCAGTCGGATGTTCCCAAAGCACCACTCATAGGAGGTATCTAGGAGGCATCCTAGTCACCTCAGCTGGCTCCTTTTGATATAGAGGTAGCAGTGGCTCTAAGCTCCTCACCCCTCCTGTAAGGGAGAGCCCAGAGACCCTATGGAGGAAGTGAATTTCCACTGTTTATACCCACAGTCTCATTCTTCCTGTCACTTCCCAGATGTTGACCGCTGTGCCTTAACACTTAGCTCTCTTTTCATCAAAACAGACTGGTACAATGTTTGCAACACTACCACTGTGTCCGTCAAGCTCTCGCTCCATTCTCCTTTCTCTTCTCACTAGTGAACAGAACTCTGCCTTGGGATAGTCCTCCACTTGAGGCAGAAATTCATTCCCATGCTGGGGTGGGCACCCTGGCTTTGGATTTGGCTGCAACACTGCTGCTTCGACAACACATCCCTCCAGTGTGAGGCAGTGGTAATCACTTGATGTATCTGACAGGATCATCTGCAAAAAGCAGAGATGTGATTCTTAGACTACCAAGCGTGAAACTCTCCACCTCATGGGTGAACCTGAAATTCTGTCTTTAAAAGTTATGAACAGAATCTTTGACAAAGGGCAGCCCTGGCAGAGTCCTACACCCACTGGGAATGAATGTGACTTATAGCTGCCAATGCTGACTAAGCTCTCACTATGCTTGTGCATGGACTGAATAGCCTGTAACAACACGCCTGGTACTTTTTAATTCTGAAGCACCCAAGGGATGTACGTGACACACCAAGGGATGCAGTCAAATGCCTTCTTGGAGTCCTTTAGATTAGATTAGATTAGATTAGATAAAACTTTATTAATCCCTCGGGTGGGTTCCTCCGGGAAATTCGGCCTGGTTGATTAAACTCCCAAATGTACACTTGAACAAAAGAGTGAAGAGTATCCCCTTGTTCCCTCTTGCATTGTGGGTGCTAGATTGCGACTCGATAGCTGTAAGTGTTGACTTTGGTGGCTGTCATTGCCCTGTTAGCAAACAGGATGACATTTACCTTTGGCAAAGGCTATCATTTAAATGTTTAAAGAAAGTATTATTAAGTAATATTAAATCACCCCACTGTCTTCACCTTTTCTCATTTGTCTCTCACACTTACAAAAATAATGCTGGAACAGCTGGTGGTTTAAATTTAGTAATTAACAAATCTTTCAACCCTTAAAGCAAAGTACTCACTAGGAATTTCTACTAATGTAAAGATTTTTGAATATTGTATTATGTCATGGTTAACAAAATATTTGTGTTTTTTGACATATACTAATTATATATATAAAAAAAGATCATTAGCTGTAACTGTAAATTGAAATAAAACACTGATTCTCTCAATCTAACAAAATAGGTCTGGGGAAACACAAGGAAAGTGTTAATACAGTCCATAAACAAACATGTGTGATGACTGAGTGTGAAGAGCAGGAAGAGATTTACACATTGATAAGGATGCTTTCTGATCTACTTTGCAGTGACAGGAACAGCTGGGTTTAATAAATCTACCTATATGAAGCATTTTTCTAGAGATCACTTTTGGAATTTCTGTAGGAAGAAGGTTAAACAAAAAATCAGCCTCACGCTCTAATAATCCTGTTCTAATATAAGAAAGTGTCTGCTATATTGCATTGTTAGACTGAGTATCTCTGTGGGGACAAAAGGTTAAAGGAAATTGTGGGCGAGAGAAGATCCTGTTATAAAAATTTGTTTTTATCAGATGTTTCATTAACCCTTATAGCCGCGTAGGTTGGTAGTTATCTTGTGTTCCAACATGACATGTCTTGTAGTCTAATGGTTGCATTTGGATAAAGTCGCATTTTTGCTTAAAATTGTGTTTCACGGTTTTAGAGTTTGACTGCCTCTTTGCCTAATTATTGGTGATAAATGTGTGAGACCTTTTTCATAATAATACTGAAATGTCACCCACAGCTGAGTGTCAAATCTTAATATTTTAGCCTTTCATTTTTAAGCTCAGTGGTATTTCATAATTTCATAGAGTAAATGAGCCCAAGGTATATTTTCACTTGTAATGTTTTAGCCAAATGGCACCCAAAAGCCTAAGGGCCTACAATGTAGACTGATGTAAAGTAGAAGAAAGCAGCAGATCTTCACTTTGGAGAGATTTTTGTATTTCCATAGATTTAGTTTCTATTTCTAGGCTAAAAATTAGACACTCACTGCCCAAAAAATACAGTTTTTAACAGTCTCCCTTGGAAATATTTTAAATACCAACTATATAGTATATACTATATACAAGTATATAAAAGTTCCATAAAAGCTTGTCCAAAAAATCGATACTCAAAAACAAATAGTCATTAATGCTAAATCCTTATAGTCAGCTGCCTCTCCAGTGAATCACATTCCTTGGGTTTACTTTGACTGCAGCTGGTAGTCCTCCTCCTCCTCTGCAGCCAAGGTTAGCCCAGTGTAGCAGCACATGAAGTATTTCCCCACCTCCAGCCCCTTCACCTTGAAACCATAGACGGTATAAAAAATATGTAGCTACCATGACAACCCCCCTTGGATTGTGACCACAGTTTACAAAACTAACTTAATTTTTTTATTCTGTAGGACCTGAAAATCAGGGCCTAACTCCATACAGTATTTACAGAGGTCTGATCAGACTTGTTCTTGTCCCACAGATTTCTGTTGGACAGAAAGAGGTTTTAGAACTGCGGGTATTGCTCCCTGATTGCCATTAAAAACAATACAGATTTAAGGCATTTGGGTTCTATTGGACCATGGGACAAGAGGCTCAAGCAGGTGAATGTTGAGCATCACACAAGCAACCTGTACAGCAGACCAGCTTTAGGGAAAGAACAAGACAGGAATATACTGGACTGGTCTATAAGCAGCACTTTCACTATAAGAGTGAGGAGATTATCCACTAGTAATCCAGTAGTAATCTTCTAAATAGAATCTCTATACAAGAAACTCTAAACTTGTACCTAGCCAGCTTCTTGTTCTTGTTCTTCTTTTGGTGTCTGCCTTTTTGGTTCAATGAAAATGATCATCTGCCTCCCTTGCTTCTGAGCTGACTGCTTCATTTGGCAAATATTTTACACCGGATGCCCTTCCTGAAACAACCCTCCGAGGAGTATAGTTCCATGTGACCTTCCTGGAGTAGGGTTATCAATGAGTATTTAAAAAAAATTTAGCAAAATACATAAAAATAAGTTAACTATTGTTGAGTATAAGAGCTGCAAACATGTACCTTTAATTGGAAAAATGTAGAGACTTTTGAAACTGGGCAGCTTATTCAGCTTTAATACCAAAGCTAAGGAAATAAAAGAACCCGGCATACTTCTGAAGTGTCATGTGCTTTTGGGAGTCTGTCACTGACTACTTCCTTAGATGGCTGAAAGTAGAAGGCTGGGTGGGAAATTACCATCAGTCATTATGTAATGAGAAAAGTGGGACCTGATTAATGACTCCCTGGAAGAGAAATTGTGACTTTCCGTTTCCATTCCCCAAACAATGTACCTGCTAAATTGCAGCACCCTCATCTTAGGAGGTAATCAGGCATTTACTGTGATTTGTCCAAAAGCTGCAGCATTGGATGATCTTTTAAGTTTCCTAGTGGCAAATCAGTCAGCCTAGATATTTTCTTTTTGTGTTTTAATGTGGTTTAAACTAGTTCTTCCAGAACTCCAGGGCAATGTACAGTACACTCAACTACCCGAGGAACCAGGAACCTCTCTACCCCTCCTCTCACTTTGGAAGTAGTCAGATCTGGCTCTGTGTGTAATCCAATATCCTGCACATAATCCAACGTGTCAGTTATAAGTGGATGCAGATAAGGACAGCAGGTCACTTCCTGACTGACACATCAAGCGGGTCACAGGTAAACAAAAACAGATTATCTAAACAGTGAGTGCTTGGTTTACTGTTTGTGAGGTTGAGTATCCTTTGGAATCTGTAGAACTCTGCACATGAAAAGTACATTTTTAAAAATATACATTTTTAAGCACTGTCCTCCTGTATACTTTGTAGCACACAGACAAAATGGTGCAAAGATAATAGGCAAGTGCATCATTCACGTGATTTGCAGACAGAAGTGCTCAGCCAGCATGTTGTTAAGTCATAACATTTCCCTTTATGGTTTTGTCTTTCAGGCTGATAATGTGTAAAATCAGTGCACCTACCTTATCTTTTCTGCACCATGGTCTCCATATTCATCCCACTAAAACAAAAACAAAAATGAGGAAATGAGATAAACTAGCAGGCTTTAAATTAAAACGGACAAATATACCCTCTGTGTGGTTTTGATTACGATAGGCCATTGTAGCTGCTCGCCACATCCCTGTTCATTTTAAGGAGTCCAGAGGTTTCTGTATGCACACTCTCACGCTTGTTGTGTGTGATATATGCAGGGATGGTGATGTGGCAGGATAGTGAGGGAAGTTAAATTTAACATGAATTTAAAGAGGGTAATATTGCTATTATGCATTAGCAGGAAGAAAAAAAACCCTAAATATTGCCATGACTGGCAAACTGTTGGCCATCACCAGCACTACGCTAATATTCTTTGGTTATGGAGGATGTTTGATTGCATATTCAGAAGGGCTCAGATTAATCGTGTTATTTATATGAAGACTTCTGTAATCTGTCTCTGCATTTGTGCCTTGTTTCACGTTACACTTTTTCCTGATATTAGTAATATGTTAGACTGCTTCTTGTAAGTGGTTTAGTTTGAGTTGTATATTGGGTAAAATGTGAGTTTTGTGGAAATTGAATAACAAACATGCTATAAATTGAAAAGTTCCTGGCAATAGTTCCTCTGCCAAAACAGAACCAAGCTTTTTAATTACAACTCCTTGGCTTTTTTTCCTCCTGTAAAATTCTGCAAAAACTACTAGGCCACATTTTGTAAAACTTTCTTTAGAGGAGGGGGTTCTATGCTCAGAGCTAGAGTTGTTTGTCTATATATGTGCTCTCATGACATCATACAGATCTAAGGAAAAAAAGCTGTGTATCCTACTTGATTTAGTCTCTCTCTGCTGCATAGCTAACATTAGCTACAGTGTGCTAATATAAGGCTGAGCAGAGCAGATTAATTACGAGTAAACTTTCAAATTTAGTCCTGCTTGAGAGTAGATGCTTCTACATAGTAGCACCTGGTTTCAACTAGTAGATGACACTGCATTCAATAGTATTTAATAAATAAGAACTACGCATAATAATTCTAGTGGTGCATGTTTATAATTATTTGTAGGCCTCTTGTAACTTCTGTTACCAGAGTGTGTCCCACAACAATAGTGTCTTTGTGGTGAAAGCGAGGAAAAAGGTGCATATGTAAGGATGTGTGGAGGCACCCCATCTTTTCTCCAGCTCCACCACCTGGATTGCAGTGTGCAATGTGATATCCCCGTGTTGGTGGTGTTCTGGTCCAGGATCAACTGACCAGTCACGTTGTTTGAACATTCAGCAATTTTTAAAATTATCACTAGCAAACCAACTTAGTAACCTATATTTGGCTAAAAGGAAAGCTAACTTGATGCTATATTTATTGTATTGTATTTATATATTTATTGTATTGTATAAATTATTAAAGAAAACACCTGGGATTCTTATCATTTGTTAGAGAGTAACAGGAGTTTGTTTTTTTTTTCCCTCTACATATGGCACTACAATAGACTGACTGGTCAGTTGCAATGTTGATCCTAGTCAAACATTATGATGACATCAACACCAGCACGGGGATATCAGATATTCCGAGAGCAGCTGGTGTTAAGTAGCCCCAGTTCTGATCTACAGCATTGGTGAGCTGCAGCATAGTGGCACCAGCTCTAAAACTGGGTTCTCATTAGAGTGGCTAAAACTACAGAAAATTATAAATTCTGTGGTCGCCCGATGCAGTCTCTCCAACCACAGAACAAAAAACTGAAGACAGCTGAATCATCAAGGACTGCCACACCAAGAGTAACCTGACCAGTTAGTTCATAGGGAAACACTAGACTTGAAAGTCCGGTGCTAAATTGAGTGCATTGTCCAATAAATCACTCAAGTTTTTGTTTCAGACAGGTGAAAAAGTGAATTGTAAAATATACTCTGTGTGGGGAAAATGCTGCACCTCAATAGTTTATTTTAACTCATACTAGAATACAGGAGAATAGACTTAATGCACTTACAGGTGACAACTCAATAGAAGTGTTGTACAATTGAATAAATCATGCTGTCTTTCCGTTTTTGGACTTTGTACAAGCCTTTTGATCATGTAGGTCATTAATTGAATATAAAAAGCATTAAATATTTGCATGTCACATACAACAGCTTTTCTAGTAGTAAAACAGGGGACTAAAGTAACAGTACAAAACTTAGAGCATGCCCTGCAAGCATCTACTTTCAACATTAGTACTTCTCATTTTCATATCAGGCCACACCATTACTCAACAACTTAAAGGTCTTCCATAGTAAGTCACAGTTTCACTTCGTTTTTTTTATATGTGGCCCCAGCAAAGCATGTTTTGTTACTCTAATTTGCCTTGTCTGTGTCATTTGTGCTCATGAACCATGTCCAGTTTATTTCAGATTTCATGTCAGTGCTTATTCTTGTTAGATTTAAAGTATTATTATCCTACACTGGAGAGCTTTTTAGTGTTAGGCAAACAGTCTACTGAATATCCCCAGCTTGTGCAGTACATGAAGTAACATGGTTATAATCTTGATATTTCTCAGAATATTATTTTTCCTTCCTACAGATGATCAGGGGTGTAAAACAAAGCTAGGCTTTCTTGTATTAACCTGCTTTACGTACCCTTATTTCTGAGTGTGATTGTAGGTTATCACAATGATTATTAGTTTCTCCGAAAACCCAGGCGCTATGCTTCAACTGAACACTCACTTAAAAGGGACGATTGACATCTTACTAACCCATTAATCTTACTTTGCTGTTTTTCCTTTTTTGTAATGTTATCACTGGTGCATCTCAGTGTGTTTGTTTTGGTTGTCTTTCATCAAGTTTATATTTAACCTAAGAAAGAGAGGGAAATTAATAAAGCCCAGCTAATCAGAAATTTAGTAAGATAAATTATTTTGTTGTTGGGATAATTTTCAGTTGTCAAATTGATCATTTGAATATTTCTATTTCTTAGGTAACTATTCTATAGGGAGTCATTGTCATGATGTCATCCAGCATGTTATCAGGTATTTATTTGTTGTGTAGATAGCTGGTTTCTGTTTGGGGGATTCATATTTTCTTTTTTCTTAAATGTAAATATATACCGTCTCTTCTTGTCCAACTAACATCAGTCACAGCAGTAGTTATGCTTCAGTTCACCTCATTGTTGCTGGCTCAAACATGCTGGTAGATTTAGCTATCTTTCATACTGTCATAGCAGATTTTTTTCATTGCTTGCACAGAAGGAAAAAACAAACAAAACAAAACAAAAAAACTATACACAGTATCCAAGTGCTTCACAACAATATCTTGTTCTCCTGGCATAGGAACAGCTCTTACTCTCTGCTGTGTTCATTGGTTGAGTGAGCAGCGAGGCTTCAGAGTGTGACAGTTAGCATGGAGCACAGTGGGAGGGAAAAAGTATTAGAGCTTTTGCTCCTGTTAACTTTCTTTCAAAGACAATTACTGTGCTGTGATTTCTGTTGCAGTTCCTTGTGAAACAATGTCTTAAACCTGTGTGGTGATTTTTGTTGTGAGTCATTTCTGCAGCTGCCACTATAGATTACTATAAAGCTCCAAGGCCCAACTAAAGACATTCAAGACAGCTAGATTTACAATAATAATTTCACAATGTACATATTTGTCCTTTTATATGCTCCATACTAAAAAATAGTAACCTCATGTATTTTAGAAGTGCCTTAACATCGAAACTTTTTTCACACCTTTGTTTTTACAAGAACAACAAGATGGCTATATTAATCTTCTGCTAAAGTAGCAAATTTGTGTGTAAGTACACTTTATGGTGTTTTCATAGCTCTCTGAAATTACGGGGATCCTTCAGCTAATAAAACACTTTAAGAACTTGAGTATCTCAAAGTACTGTAATAAATCTGATAGTTATCTGGCTTGAAATATAGTTGGTTAACCTCCCAGATATTAGCTATAAATTATGAGGCATTAATTCAATTCAATTTCATTCATTTTTATTGATACAGCACCAAATCCCAACAAAAGTTTCCTCAAGGTGCTTTATATTGTAAGGTAGAGACTCTACAATAGTACAAAGAAAACAGAGTAAACCTCAACAATCATATGACCCCCTATGAGCAAGCACTTTGGCAACAGTGGGAAGGAAAAACTCCCTTTTAACAGGAAGAAACCTCCAGCAGAACCAGGCTCAGGGAGGGGCGGCCATTTGCTGTGACCAGTTGGGGTGAGAGAAGGAAGACAGAAAGAGAGCCAGAGATTAATAACAAGTAATGATTAAATGCAGAGAGGTGAATAGACACATGAGTGAGAAAGGTGACTGAAGAAGAAACAGGGAATGCATCATGGGAATCCCCCAGCAGCCTACACCTATTGCAGCATAACTCAGGGAGGATTCAGGGTAACCTGATCCAGCCCTAACTATATGCTTTAGCAAAAAGGAAAGATTTAAGCCTATTCTTAAAAGTAGAGAGGCTTTGTGTCCCCCGAATCCAAATTGGAAGCTGGTTCCATAAAAGAGGGGCCTGAAAGCTGAAGGCTTTGCCTCCCATTCTACTTTTAAATACTCTAGGAACAACAAGTAAGCCTGCAGTGCGAGAGCAGAGAGCTCTAAAGGGGTGATACGGTAGTCCCTGTCAGTACTCTTGCTGTAGCATTTTGGATCAACTGAAGGCTTTTAGGACATCCTGATAATGGCAAATTGCAGTAGTCCAGCCTAGAAACAATAAATACAAGAACTACTTTTTCAACATCACACTGAGACAGAATGTTTCTAATTTTAGAGACATTGTGCAAATGTAAGAAAGCAGTCCTATATATTTGTTTAATATGTGCATAGAAGGACATATCCTGGTCAAAAATGACTCCAAGATTCTTCACAGTGTTACTGGAGGCCAAGGTAATGCCATCCAGAGTAAGAATCTGGTCTAGTTTTATCTAAATTTAGGAGCAGAAAATTAGATGTCATCCAGGTCTTTATATCTTTAAGACCTTCCTGCAGTTTAACTAATTGGAATCTGTTATCTGGCTTCATGGATAGATCAAGTTGGGTGTCATCTGCATAGCAGTGAAAATGTGTGCTATAATGATACTGCCTAAAGTAAGCATGTATATGGTAAACAGAATTGGTCCTGAACCCTGTGGAACTCCATAATTAACCTTAGTGTGTGAAGAGGACTCTCCATTTATATGAACAAACTGGAGTCTATTAGATACATAGGATTCGGACCACTGCAGCGCAGTACCTTTAATACCTACAGCATACTGTAATTGATGTAATAAAATATTATGGTCAGCAGTATCAAATGCCGCATGGAGGTCTAGCTAACAGAGGTACAGAGGTAAGTCCACTGTCAGAGGCCATAAGATTATTTGCGACCTTCACTAAAGCTGTTTCTGTACTGTGATGAGCTCTGAAACATGACTGGAAATGTTCAAATAAGCCATTTCTCTGCAGATGATCTGTTAGCTGTTTGGCAACTACTCTTTTAACAATTTTTGAGATTGGCCAATAATTATCTAAGGCAGCTGGGTCAGTGATGGCTTTTTAAGTAACAGTTTAACTACTGCCAGCTTGAAGGCCTGTGGTACATAGCTTAAGTGAGATAGTTTGATCATATTTAAGATTGAAGCATTAATTAACGGTGGGACTTCTTTGAGGAGTCTTGTAGGAATGGAGTCTAAGAGACACATTGATGGTTTGGAGGAAGTAATTACTGAAGTTACTCAGAAAGATCAATTGTAGAAAAAGACTCTAAATAAATATCAGTGGTAGCTGTACATAATGTTACTTCTGTGAGATGATTATGAGTAATTTTTTTTTCTCTAATGATTAAAATTTTATTTGTAAAGAAACTCATGAAGTTATTGCTAGTTAACGTTAAAGGAATGTTTGGGTCACTGGGGCTCTGGCTTTTTGTCAGTCTGGCTACATTGCGGAAGAGAAACCTGGGGTTGTTCTTATTTTCTCCAATCAGTGATAAATAGTAAGATTTCTGAGCTTTACAGAAGGCTTTTTTTTAAAGCAGCAAACTCTTTTTCCACGTAAGTGACGATCTTATAAAATGGTGAGACGCGATTTCCTCTCCACCTTACGGGTTATCTGTTTTAAGGTGTGCATTTGAGAGTTATACGAGGGAGTCAAGTACTTCTGATTTGAAGCTTTCTTTTTCAAAGGAGCTACAGTATCTAGAGTCATACATAGTGAAGAAGTAAAATTACTAACAAGATAATCGACCTCTGGAAGTAGCATTCAGGTAGCTGCTCTGCTCTGTGGTGGCACAAGGCATAAAAGAAGATAACAGTGGATGAATTATATCCCTAAACTTTGTTATAGCACTTTCATAAATACATCTACTGTGATGGAATCTATTCCCCACTGCTGTGTAATCTATTATTGTAAATTTAGATGTTATTAGGAAATGATCAGACAAATGAGGGTTTTCAGGAAATACTGTTAAATGTTCAGTTTCTATTCCATATGTTAGAACAAGATCTAGAGTGTGATTAAAATGGTGGGTGGTAGGGCTGGGCGATATGGCCCAAAATTCATATCTCGATATCCTTTAGCTGGATGGCGATATACGATATATATCTCGATATTTTTTTAAAGCCATAAAGTAGGAACAAAAAGAGAGTTCTTAGTCAAAGCTGTGTCCCAGATCTCACACAGGCACTTTTATTAACATTAAGCGCAGATGTACATGAAAAAATTACTTAGAAATAAATTATCAGCATTTATTAAATAATAATGCTCCATAAATAAAATAAAACAATGTTGTTTTTGTACATAACAAAAAGCTCACAATTGTGCAGTCAAAATGTAAACTAAAAGAGCTGAGCATAGTAACAAAGACAGACAGGTTTCGCAGCTGCTACACACACAATACGGTAATATTACGGTAATATTACTCCGCGAGGCTCCTGACTACAGCAGCCGTAATGCTCTGACAATCCATCAAGCTGTGCATCTTCGTAGCTTACCAAAGTCATACTAAAACATTTTTGAC
>VUQG01043382.1:0-26895 GCA_015106755.1 Etia nguti
GGAGGAGAGAAGCTGCAGCGAGGCGTGTAAGACTGCAACTCTGCTTCCTGGTCCCAACTCTGGATAGTCACATTTTGGGGGGTTTAATAAATGTGTCCATATTTCTAGAAATGAGAGTGGCTCCATCCAAAGTGGGATGAATGCCGTCTCTCCTAACAAGACCAGGTTTCCTCCAGAAAGTTTCCCAATTATCTATAAAGGCCACATCGTTTTTTGGACACCACTCAGACAGCCAGCAATTTAAGGTGAACATGCAGCTAAACATGCCACTCCTGGTCCGATTGGGGAGGGGACCAGAGTAAACTACAGAGTCCAACATTGTTTGGCAAAGTTACACACTGATTCAATATTGATTTAGTGACCTGCGATTAACATAACCCAGTGTACCAGGCCATCAAGCTCCCAGAGGACCTGAGCTTGAAATCCTCTGGGAGCATCCATCCATCCATTCATCCATCCATCCTTCCATTCGCTTCCGCTTATCCTTTTCAGGGTCGCGGGGGGCGCTGGAGCCTATCCCAGCTATCTTATGCTGAGTGGCAGGGTACACCCTGTACAGGTCGCCAGTCTGTCGCAGGGCTAATGCATAGACAGAGACAACCAATTGCATTCACATTCGATACATATGTGTGTATATATGTGTGTATACATACACACACACACACACACATATATATATATATATATATATATATATATATATATATATATATATATATATATATATATATATATATATATATATATATATATATATATATATATATATATATATATATGTGTGTGTGTGTGTGTGTGTGTGTGTGTGTATGCGTGTATGTATGTATATATGTATGTATGCATATATATATGTTTTAATATTATTTTTTGTAATTTTTTTTTTTAAGGTTTATACCTTGTGTTTGGGGGGGGTTCTGTCTTCTTTTTATGGACATGAAGTCTGCCAATAAAGATTGAATTGAATTGAATTAAAACATGAATAATACTGAAGTGTATAATATAATCACTATGTAAAGAAAACAATTTATAGACTGTTGTTATTTTTTTTATTCTAAATTTATAGCAGTAATTGCAGCAACAATATAATTTTTTAGGGGTCGTCTTGATAAAATTTTTATTTTTTCAAAATGTTCAGGTTGAGGTTACTTTTTATTAGCTTCTGTGTTAGCTTTATATTTTTTTAATTAATCACTAATATGATGGGAGATTTCTCAGAGGCAGATTTAATCACTTTAGAGTTGGCATTACTATTTAAAAATTTAACCAAAGAATAAAAATATAAATTTCAAAATTTTTTGAAAATGTTCGTTTGTACATTTTTTAAAATTCAGTAATAATTCTTTTTTCACTATCATAAAAATAAATGAATAAATAACAAAATGCAATAGATGGTTCTGGGGGCTAAATATGGGATGAATAAACAAAAAAGCATTAATTTAATATTAGGTCAAAGATTTTTATTTATTTATTTGTTTCATTTTGTATTAAAAAAAACAAGGTCGGGGGGTGGGTGGGGTGGTGTTTAGTGGAGTTTGTGGCTGTGAAAAACCCAACTTCCGGTTTTTACCAACGCGCTCACTCGCCACCGGAACTACCGGGGTTTAACCGACCAAACAGACGGTCGTGTCTCCTGCTCAACTCAACATCTCTGCAAACTGGACTGCGTGTTCACTTAATTTGAGTATTTTTAGCAGCAAAGAAACAGAGCAGCTCGGCCCGTCGAGATGTCGGTTTCTTTAGTTCAAGTTAAAAGAAAAACGGAACCCATGAGCAAGCCCGTGGAGGAGAAATGCGCGAAGGAGTACTTCTTCACGGAACTGGACACCACTGCTACATGTCTCATCTGCAAGCAGAAGGTTTTATTCAAGGAGTTCAACATGAAGAGGCACTACGACGCAAAACACGCGGAAAAGTATAACCCATACCAGTGCCAGAAGAGGAAGATGATGTACGATCAACTTCAGAGAGAGTTCAACGGCCTTTCACCGCCGGCTTCCAGCCTAAAAAGAGGGGATGAAGTCAAACGGTGTTCTGCAGGTACTTATTACATTGACCGTTTATTCACCTGTGACCATTGTGAGCTTTTATTTTGAAAGCGACACTTATGAACCGGCAGTTATCGCGATGCTAACCGGCGTTCTAATAGTAAACAGTTTCCAGCTGAAATAAGCTCAGAACTGAGCTTTATTTGTAGTTATGTGAAGCTAGGGCGGTGTTTTTAAATCTATTTTAAAGCCACATAGTTTGCATTTGAATGCTTATAATCGTTTACGACGGCGACTCCTGGTGGTTGAGAATGAAAAGTGAGGCTCTCTGTTGTTGTTAGCTATTGTTTGTGGTTCATTAACATATCCGCTGGCTGCCACCCTGCTCACTCCTGACAAAATCATCACGGTCTGCAGGTAAACCTCATCAATTTAACGCTGCTGTTAGAGATGGTTTCGATTTGGCCTCTACTCTACTAGAGACATGCTAACAGGATGCTAAACAGCGGGCCGCGATTCATTAAAGAGGAAACGATGCTACCTTTGTTAGCAATAGATGTCTTAAAAGCTTCAGCAGAAATAATAATTGCGCTCTCAGTGTTGCATTAATACCCTTTTAATGTTTTTTTTAAATATGTTCCTCAATCTGACTTGTGTCACAAGAGGCTAAAAATGTCCGGCAAATTAACGTTTACCTAGCGCCAGCTAAGGGACGGTATTGTTTTTGTTGCCAGGCTAACGCAATTAGCATGTCTGACATTGTTTGCACAGAAAGGGAATCTTGCTGTCCAAGGTTATAATTAACTAAAACTAAACTAAAAACATACAGAGAGTCACTTTAGGTTTAGTCTTTGCTAAGGAGATGGTGATACACAGAGGAAGATGTCCACTTGGCTGTGACTGAAATTATAGTACATGATCTAAACTGCCAAAATTTTATACCCGACCTATATCTCCTATAATACAGTGAGTGAAAAAGACACAAACGTAACACTGAAACCGATAATAGCTAAACTAAAAAAACACGCTCTGGATACTAAGAACTATATTAATACTTCTTTCTTTTTTGTATGTGCCAAGCTGGAGGTGGCAGAGTAGAAGATTATGAGAGCAGAATTAGAAATTAGTATGTCAGAGGGACATGTGCAGAAGAAGATTAGTGGATATACTGGACAAAGACTGCTGAATGTGGAGCTGCCAGGCAGGAGGACAAGAGGAAGACCACAAAAAATTTATTGATGTAGTACAGGAAGATGCAAGCATACAGTAAGATTGGGTCATAGTGACCCCAAATGGAAGCAGCAAAAAGAAAAAGATGCATTTAGTTTGTAATATTTGGAAGACATTGCAGTAGCAGTGTAAAGTGTTAGCTTAAAACTTCGTTTTTCAACCGTACTCTTTTACATTATACACTGTTACACTGAACCACTTTAACGCTCTCCTTTTTCCATTATTCAGTTTATCAAGCAATAACCGATTTATTATTATTATTATTATTATTTTTATTATTTGAAACAGTTGCCCCCAGATGCTGAGTTAACAGACTGACCAGTGAGTGAACAGTTTCTATATCTAATAAAAGGACCCTATAGCTCCTAGACCACCATGACTCTAGCTATACAAAAACATGAGCCATGATTCAGGTTGAACCTCCTCATGTAAATTTTCTGGGTTGTTTTGCTGTTCCTGTTAGAACTGGAAATGCAGGAAATGGCAAAACGGAATTTGAGCCAGCTCTTTGACTATGTGTTGACATAACTTGTGTAACTCACATTGCTCTGCGTGGTGGCACGTTATAATTAAGACATGATATAAGATATAATAATATGAAAAAATCAACTTTTTTTTTATCCCAAAATTTAGGAAATTGGGAAATACAACCAGTAAGAAAATGGCTTAAATAAAGTAGATTAGGTAAGGAAAATAAAATAAAAACTGACCAAATATAGTTGCTTATTAAGTTAAAAATTACACAAAATGCGAATATTCAATTAAAATCTAAAAATAAACCTGTACTTTGTTTATCTTAATTTAGTTTTTTTTAATGCCACTTAACTTTTATATTTTAATTCTAGTTCTATTTCTTTAAATTAAAAAAATTAAAGTTCTTTAAACTTTTTTTGTGGGTTTCCTTTTATTTAGTACTTTGTGACTGTTGACCCTATGAAAAATGCTTTGTAAATGAATAAATGTTGCTTGCTTCACATTGTTGTGCATTCACAGCTTTGATTATGATTTGCTTTTTCTCCGTAGACATGCCGAGTCTGAAGCTGATATCTGCGACTGACACACAGTACTCAGCAGCTGTGCTGAAGAACATGAATGAGCAGCGGAGCCACGGATTATTTTGCGATATCACCATCATTATACAGGACAGGAAGTTCAGAGCTCACAAAACTATCCTGTCTGCCTCGAGTACGTATTTCCACCAGCTGTTTACCGTGGCTGGGCAAGTGATCGAACTAAACTTCATCAGGCCTGAGATCTTTGAGCAGATTCTCAACTATATTTACAGCTCTAAGATTGTCAGAGTCCGCTCTGACATGCTCGAAGAGCTCATCAATGCCGGGCAGATACTGGGAGTGAAGTTCATTGCAAACTTGGGTTCGCCGTTATCACAAGTTAAGGGCCTTCCCGGTTTGTCTAAGGAGGCGGAAAGCAAAAGTGACTCATCTACAGAGATGATGCCGATCATCACAGAGTCCTTTTCAATATCTGCGGAGGAGTTCAATCAGGTAAACAAGCCTGCAGATAACGAGGAGGACTCGGACAGCGACGTTCTGTTTGTCTCGCAAACAGATAGTCAAAACAAAGCGGCTGACTGTGGTGAGGTCATTGATTTGGAGAAAAGTGATTCAGAAAATGTCCAGTCAAGCCAAAATGTAGAATCAAATCACGCAGTTTCAGAACGCGAAGACAAAGCTACCACCCCCTCGAAACCATTTGCTTCAAATCCTCCCAGCATCAGCTGCCCTAAACCGATTTTAATAGACAGCAGCCCTCTACAGAGCCCGGACAGCAGCTCCAACAACTCGTCTTCCCCTGCCAGAGTTTACTCAGGAAGTGCTCCCACAACACCAGCCAGAACAAGCAGTTTGACCCCAGAGCCATCGAGTGCCTCTCAGCCCTCTGAAAACAGCGACATAATGGGAGTCCACAAGAAGCAAGTGTCTACTTCATCTCAACAGGGGGACTTCAAAATAAGACTCTCTGATTTATCGGAAAGTTCGACACTTCAAACAAATGTTCCCAAATCTGCTATAACGGGTAAAAAGACAGTGACTCTCAGCACAGCCACGGAAATCGACTCTATTTCATCAGGCTGCAAGGTGTATGCCAATATTGGAGAAAATACGTATGACATAGTCCCGGTGAAAGAAGACCCAGGCGAAGGAGGCTCCAAAGCCAATAAAGGGAAGAGAGCTTTTATGGCGACACCGTTGAAACCCTTCGAAAAAACACCCGTGTCACCCAAGGCAGGACCAAACAAGAAGAGGACCAAAACGGAGCTCGAGGACCACTACGAGCTCATCATGGATGGAAAGACTTTCTACGTGTGCATTGTCTGTAAGCGGCCCTACGTGTGTTTGCCGAGTCTGCGCCGTCACTTCAACACCCACTCGTGGGAAAAGAAGTACCCGTGTCGTTATTGCAACAAGGTGTTTGCATTGGCCGAGTACAGAACTAAACATGAAATCCACCACACAGGAGAGAGGAGGTACCAGTGCTTGTTGTGCAATGAAATGTTTATAAACTACCAGTTACTCTCTGCTCACTGCAAGCAAGTCCACAATCAGGATCCCTGCGGGAGGAAGGAGAAAGACGACGGCGGCAACAACTTGTACCGCCTGCTTCCTTGTAAAACAGTGCAGATGAAGTCGTACTCGTGGACTACAGATGGGCCAGGGGTCCCAGTAATATCGGAGGACGGCAGCGTGCATCACATAACCTCGGTCGGCGAAGCGATGCACTCGTCCACCCAAAGCAGGATGTTGAACTGGGACGACATTTTCGTTGAGCCCGACGCTCACATGCCGCCTAACAGCCGCGCGCAACCGGAGACAACTATGAACACGCCTCCACAGGGTGCAGCAGAGTACTACTAAGCACAGCTGGCACCACTCCTTCTATTATATGTGCCTTTTAGGTGCCCCTTCCCCTCTTTCTCCTCGGTTCCACATCAACAATATTTGTGCGCAATTCTCAATAGTTTCACCTGTAAGGTGCGGTCGCGTTAGTCTGTCAGTTTGATGGTTTGATGAAATTAGTGGTCTAATACTGTAGTGATAAGACAGGCAGTAGTTTGCTGGTGGCTCTCAGTTGCCATGCCAGAGCGGGCGGCAAATGTAAGAAAGTCGTTCGTGCCATATTTTCATTCATATATATATATATATATATATATATATATATATATATATATATATAAATATGGTGTGAACGATTTTATGGGACCGTACATCTCATGTTCCTCTGCTTTTTTTTTTTAAATAGCCATGATCTTTTACGTTAAGTTAGCACAGAAATAGAAGTGGTTCAAACATGATAGAAATGAAGAGTTTTTATGAATGAAAAGGCAAAAAAAAATTAATAATTTCACAGTATGAAGTCACTGCTATTCTTGGCTCAAACCTGTGCTGATGCTCTGTATTTGTATTGCCCAGAATATTTCAGCTAAAGGAGCTGAAGCACGAATGAAACGTTGTTTTTTTGTTTTATTTTTTTTTAACAGGCCACATTCCCTTATTCATGAAATGACATTAAACGGAGGCCTGTTTAATGAAATGGAAATGGGGTTACCTATTTAAAGTGATGTATGAAGCCTTATTGTGTGTATGTGCAGCCAGTTTTGCATACATTACACATGAAATTCTGAATTTTCAGGACCGCTCATTCCCGTTTCTGTTTTAAATCTAATTCTGTACGAGAGAATGTTGATTATGAACTTAATTATATTTGTATTTTGTCATCCTGGGTATGCAGTTATTTAATTTTTGTAGCACGCTGTCTATTAAAGGGGACTTATTAAGATTTTCTAAAATATATGGTTACAGCAGGGGATGCTCATATTAAACAGGGTCGGTATGTAATCTTTTTCTAGCATTCCTCACTACAGAAACCAGTCAGTTTAACATCTAAGGAGCTCATTCATTCATCGTTCACACTCCACCTCAAGTGGGTCTGTGTCCCACCAGTGGGGTTCTCCCCAGTCTTAACATGGGAGGAGCTTAATCAGCTTGTTTCAGGCTGAGCCGCAGTATAAGATATGCGAGTATATAAATAAGGATTATTTTGTATCGCGAGTCATGCAAAGCCACTGTAGCATGGAGCTGGAAATGAGCTTAATAGTTCCCCTTTAAATACATTGTTTATTTTTATTTTTTATTTCTGTTTGTTACCTTGTCACGTCCCTTCATTTAAAATGGCGAAATCTGCCCGGCTACATGTAGAAGGCTAGAGATTTCTCCTACACGTGTGACGATAGGATGGAAATAAACTGAGCTTTATTAAAGTCCATAGCTGTAGCACTTAGCATTCATGCAGAAAACTCTTTGCTATAACTTTTCCGCTCTGTTTTTCACTGTGTCACAGGGTAGTGATTGGTTAGTACAAGTAGTGCTAACAGGGGAAACTGTACTTTGTCATGTCATCATCCAGGGTTTCTTTTTAATAAACAGATTAACATCAGTGTGTGATTTATGGTGTGTTTTTGTGCTGTGCTACACTCCAATTTGGGCTCTATGACAGCAGGTCAACATTTCTTTTAGTTTATACTGGCAGTGTGACCAATTTAGAAACAAAGAACAGCTCCTGTTTATTTCTTGTTTGTGCTACTGCACTTTTCTAGTATGTAGCATGTATTCTACAGTGTTTTATGGACAAATACTGCAGTTTTGATCAAAAGGGAATGTATTTACTTGTTTTTTGTACTGAAAGTTTAGGAGCACAGCTGTGTGAGGACTTTGGCTTTAAATCTTGTTATAAAGGTTTATTTTCTTTTGGTTCACCTCCTGTAAAAATGTTTTCTGGGGTGTGATTTCACATTTTTATTCCAACAAAACCAGTGGGGAACATTTAAATTTACCACAGTCTTTGTTTAAACAGTCATGAGTCATATACAGTCATGAAAGTTTTACTTGAGAAAGTACAAATTTGCTGCAATGTCCACTCCAGTGAAGATTGTGGCGTTATGTTAACACTCACCTGAATGCTCCAGACCTGCAAAGGGCCAAAACTTCACCTTTTATAGAGGTTCCCAGACTTGCTGATTATTTGCTATTTACCCTCTTAATTCCTATGGAAGCATTAAGAGTGTGCTTAGTTTTTCAGTTTCTCATACACACTGTAAGGCTAATCTTTCGAAGTGTTAACCATGCACAGCTGCTCTAGTTGTGTCTAAGAATAATCCATAAAGGTGGAACAGAGCGTAATGTCCCCTTTAGGAAGCTAAGTTCAGAGCACTGAAAATACAATTTATCACTATGGGGACGTGTGTACCAAATTAATAGCAAACCACTCAGTTGTTCACAACAACTGAAACTCACAGTGGTCTAAAAATGAAAAATTACAGGGTGTCTATTTTATCCCCTGCAAACCACAAATACATAGCACCATAGTGCAAAAGATGTCAAACCTTCAGCAATAGTGTATAAAACAACTGCTGGTTTCCTTTATCATGTCAGAAAATATAAAATTACAGAAGTATGAAGCAGGAAAAAATATATATAATCAGCCACATATGTAGTAGAGGTACTACTGGTGTTTGACCCCTTTAAGATTTTACATCTTACTCCATGCAAATTCCTTGTAAAACAGTGTTCCTCCTCTGCTTCTATGACCTACTGGAGAAGTAACCAACACTGATTCGATAAAAAAGAAACGGCGCTATGTGAGTTACATAAAACAAGTTTTAATGACGTGACGAAGAAGAATGTGCTGTTTAAATTTGGAAAAGCCGTGATCAAAGCTGACAGTGACTGCTTTCACGGACATTGATGAGGTATCATATCAGTGAATCCAGCACTGACTGTTCACACTGAGCCTTACAAACTCCTGGGTCATTCCATAGGAAAACAAAATCAATGAGAGGCTCCAACATGAACCCCTTAAGAAGCAGATAGTTTAATGTGCACAATAATTTCAGGGAAAATGTTTCCTTTGTACTATAAAATGTTCAGATTAACATACACGAGGGCAGGTTGAAAAACTGGCGCTTTTTAAGTAAATGAAAAAAAAGGATTAATGGGTGCTGAGCCACTAAAAACTCAACAAAAAATATGAATGAGAATGTCAGCACATGTGTAGTGTGCTTACTGGGGATTTTGTTATGTGGGAAGGCTAACAGGGACTGAAAATGGCATACAGGCATGGAGGCCTATTGGTCATTGTATCTGCAAGCAGTCTGTCCTAGAAGAATAAATTAGATTTTTTGAATCTGCCAATTCAGTTATTTTAATTGTATGCGCACATTTTATAATAATCTATAAACGTTTTAATGTTTATATTAATTGGTTACTGTATGCCACACTTTTCTGTCTATAACCATTAACTGCTGAGTGTTTGGTTTTGTGTAAATGAATTTAAGTAGACTTAAACTTGCAAACTGATTGTCATCGACCATAGGCTTCAATAATGGCCACACTCATATTTGTATTCTTAGATGGTCTTATTATTTCACTTCTTAACAACTGGAGCTAACCAGGTGAAATTTCAGTACAGGATCTAAAGCTAAATTTACATTTTTGGTCACATCTATTTCTCTATAATCAATATACTATATAATCAGTATCATGTGACAGTTCCAGTCAAAATTGCATGCAGAGGAACAGGAACAAGCGTTGTTGGTATCCTGGATGTTTTCTGAGAATTCATTGGAGAAAACCTCAAAAAATTGCATTGTGGGGTACTTTTAAATGGTCAGATCACTTTGTAGGATTTCAGAACAAGTAATAGTTTATGAAAGGTGACATTTTTCCCTCCATGTAGTTACCAGCCTCAGCCTCTAGCCTTGATTCCTTATGTCTGAAAATTAACATCTAGTGTTGTATAACACTTGTGAATTTGGAGTCTTCGGTAGGTGTCTGATAATTTTAGATTCTGTCTAATTTACTGAAATGATCATGCTGGACCTTTTTTGCTTCTTGAAGATGGATTTCGGTTGTTTTTCTTTGTCTGCACAACAAAACCTCAGCAGATTTGGTGGATCAGGTTTGACTGATTTTATATGGAATGACCCTTCTGACACAAACGTGCTACTACTGCTACTTGACAAAGAGAGAGACACATATATGATGCTTACCTGCTTTGCTGCTTTTAGTGGAAACACAGTAAATAAGGTTTGGAGTGTAACTGGTAACTGTATATCCGCAACAACTACTGTAGGTACAATAGCTTATTTCTTCATTAATGCTGCTCTGCAAAGTTTGCCACACACTGATCAGGATATTCTTAAACATAATGTGAAGATTTGATAAATAGGAATCTTGGTCTGTTTGTATATGCTAGGCCTAACTGCATATTATACTGCTGCACATACATTATGAGCATGTAATACCTCCAGTACTGCTAACTCTGCCTGTAATAATGCACAGTGACACTATTAACTGCTACTGGAAACAAACACCTGGGCCTACAAATTTTAAGTTTGGAATTATCTAGCTGATTCAGATTTTAAGAAATATGCCAAAGCTTTCACCTAGCTCGACGTCGACCTTGCACATGTAGCTGTACTCATCCTCCCAGTGAGGACTGGATCTTCATCTTGAGGAAGGAAGCATTTAACGTTTCTGCAAAAGATGGTGAACGTAAAGCATGAGCTTTGTTGTTTTGTCCTTTTACAGAATACATCTAACACTGGAAGTCTGTTTACATTGCATAAGGCAGATAGATGTGTAAACAGTCCTGGCTTTGACCAGGTTGTCTCTCTCGATGTGCATGTACACAAACACACACAGTGCAGGCCAGAAGAGTGTGAGCGGTGCCCGGGGAGACAAATGCTTTTCTCCCTCGCCTTGGGCTGAACTCAAAGTTAGTGTGCTCTGTGACTCTCCTCCCCTTCGTCGCCTCTTTTTCTTCAACACTCTTCTGAAGGATTATGAAGAAAAGTCCAGAGGAACTGTGCAAACACTCGATGATGTTTCAGGTGTTTTCTTTTCTCGCAGCCGTCTTACGGGCTGTATGGTGGGGGCTTCTCATCTGGAAGGTTGTGAGGAGGAGAGTAGCGTGGAGGGATCATTGTAGGCCAGAGGTGGCTGGCTCCAGACTGGGAATCGTCTGACAGGCCTGAAGAGTCAGGGAACACATAGGAGCCCTGCGAATAAAGGAAAACATTTATTACAATATAGAATTTTGATTGCTTCGAGCTATTGTATGCTGGCATCAAATGCTTTAGGACCAAGAGGTATTTTATATGGATACAACTGGTAACCCTAGAAACAATCTTCATTAGATCCTACTAACACAAATTTCCTGATAAAGAGCTCAACTGTTGTCCAAAAATAATTAGAAGTACATCTGTAAGAGCACCGATGTACCAGAAGAACTATAAGAAGTTATAAAGGGATTGACACAGTCAGCAACAATACTCAGGTCGGTTCTGGAGTTTAAAAGACGGTCCAAAAGTATGTCAGGAAAATATCCTCCGCACCATTACAACCTCAGGCATTGTAGCTCAGCCAGTTTCTGTTCTTAGCTGACTGGAGTGGCACCCCGTGCGGTCTTCTGCTACTGTAGCCCATCTGCTTCAGGTTCAATATGTTGTATGTTCAGAGATGCTCTTCTGCATACATTGTTGTAACTGAGGTTAACTGAGTTACTGTTGCCTTCATCAGCTCGAAGTAGTCTGGCCATTGTCCTCTGATCGCTGACATCAGCAAGACATTTTCTCCCAGAGGAGTTATCAAACTTTTAACACCATACAATATGACATCCAGAAAATCTCATCCTAATTTGGTGGATTCTTTGTCTCTCATAAACCTGTCCTATCACGCTTCTCAACTGCACCTTTAAAGCAGCTGCATACCTGCAGGTCGTAGGCCGAGTATGGCGGCAGGCAGGGGGCAGTGTTGTAATATGGGTTGAGAGACGTGGTGGGCGGGGGAATCTCCGAGCGGACCGGAGCTGTGATGGCCTCGGGTTCAGATGTGCTCTCTGAGGCAGGAGCAGGTGTCTGATGAAGAAGCAGAGTGTACTGATGTAACAGTTAGAGAGCTACGATTACAGAGAAGCTGCTACTGATAAATCTGAGAAGCTCGTTCAGTGGACACACCATATCTTTGAAGCCTCCCAGCACTGCAGCAGTAATGATGCCCAGGAAGAGGGCCACGATGTTGAGGATCGTAGCCGACCATAAGAGGTGGTAGAGGTGTATAACGTCCTGGCAGCTTTTCACATCTGTGTACTCATGGTAGCCTCCCATCAACTCGCCACGGCTAGGCCAGTGGGGTAAGACAGAGAGTTTGAAAGCCTATAGTCAAGCCAGAAAAATCACTGACAGTGTTTAGTAGTTTTTAAAGATGCACCTACATCAACAAGACACAGGAAAACAAAACTGGGGTTGATTTATGATTGTAAACATTCAGAGGTTGCTGCTGGAAAGCTGGGAAGGGACACGGACTGATGTTTGGTGACACACAAACATGCAGAGGAAATGACAACCTACAACACATTTCTATGATGTTTTATTACGAAAATTAAATAAGAAAATGAGTTGATCAATACTGGGCATTAATAGCCTAGAAAAAAGGGACCTACTTCCAAATCATGGATGATTTCTTAAACTTTTTCAAAACATCTTTATTCTGAGGTCCCATAAGAGGATGTTCTCTGAAACAAAGGTTAAAAAAGAAAAGAAACATCCTGGTCTGATACAATCACCGCTGCAGTGCAAATTAAAATGACATAGGAGCGCACATCAAAATATAAACACTGCATAGCGAGAAGGCACAAGTTCTGAGGTCTGTCGGGTGCTCAACCCCCTCGGCAATACTCACTTCCCGCAGTTGTAGAGGTCGCAGCAGTAGCAGGTGTTGCTCTTCACTCGCAGGTTACAGGATGTGCCTGCTGTATGACATGGCACCTGAAGTGCAAAAATGAGCTTATGTCTCTTCTCTTTGAGCCTGCATGGATTATTCACAGTCCCCCCCGACAATTCAAGCCTATACAAGTAATGATCACACTGACAGACAGACATTTAATGGCTCATTTAAATTTGAGTTAAATGTCTTTCTTACATCATGCTCAGACGCCGTGTCACTGGTGTGATAAGCACAGCGGCCCGCGTACAGAGGCCTGAGGTCCTGCAGAAGAAACGGAGTAAAAGGAAAAAGAACTGATGAATAGGAAAATGCTGGAATAGTCTTATTTTGTTCACCAACTAAAATTAATAATAAAATTTTAGCGTAGACCTGCTACGCACATTTCCAGCTCCATGTTAGTAAGTTAAAAAAACCAACAAAAAAACAAAACCTAATTTATCTAAGGGGCCTCAATTCATATACTGTGTGAAACAAGCCATTAAGCCGACTTTGTTCTGATTGGCTGCCCCTTGTAAGCAAAAGATTTGAAGAGCAGGTGGGCGGGGCATCTCTGCTTGCAGTCGTATTAATGATATCCCATCTCTTTTACGTCATACAGCAAAAAAGGGTAGAAGGGGTTATATGCACATAAGCAGACCACTTTATTAAAAACTTTGGGCCATTTTAATGTAACCATCTACCATTTTAACAGGAGAGATTTGACACAATTTCCTGTCTTACATGTCAAAAGCTTTATTTTGTAAAATTTGTCTTCTTTCAGCAGCTTCCTTTAGTGATGGCCACAGTAGATCTG
The DNA here is from genome assembly GCA_015106755.1 of Etia nguti. Lineage (NCBI taxonomy): Eukaryota > Metazoa > Chordata > Actinopteri > Cichliformes > Cichlidae > Etia > Etia nguti. The sequence goes on from VUQG01043382.1 coordinate 13,812, forward strand.
TCATGGTGCTTTGACTTTATTCTTCTTCATTTGGAGTTCTAGGTTATTATTGGCTATAATTTAGTCCTTGAGATTCAGTTAATGTTTATTTTCTATAAGTATTCTGCTTTAGGTGTTTTGGTTTTGTCTCATAGCTTATCTGAGCCTCCTCTGTGTTTCCTGGGTCCTGTTAAGTCTCCCTCAGTGTAGGTGTTCTCATGATTTGTTACTTCCTGTCTTATTTTGCCAGTCGTTCATCTCGTGTGCTCTATGTTCATTTTTCCCCTTGTCTCTTTAGTTAGATTTTGTTCACCTGAGTCTTGTTATCCCAGCTGTGTCCCCTCTCCCTAAAGACCTCATGTTTAAACCCTCAGTTTTTCTCACTTCCTTTTCATTCTACTACATGCTGCTTCTTCCTTTGTTTCATGTTTTCTCTTTGGTCACCAAAGCTTGCACTTCTTCCTTTGTTTTGTCTTTTTTTTTTTGAGTTTCTGGATAGTGGGTCCTAAATCTGCCTAACAGTATCATCTTGCCTTCATCTCACCCTATCGCTAGCATCCTCCTCTGTAACACAAACCCTTTGCATGTCCTCCTTCACTACATCCCACAAGGAATGCTGTGTCAAGATGGACATCTGGTCTAAAATCTTTGCTAAGTCAAACATGTGAATCATTTTGTAACATGATGTAACATGAATTATAGCTACATGACCAGGCGCCCAAAAGTAATACCGCTTGGGGTTAGTTTATTTTATGGCCCTGGGAAATGTATATTTGGGCTGACTTTGTTGTTTACTGGGAAAGAGAAAATACTGGCGTCAAAAATAAATCTACTTTGAAAGTTTGACAAGGATGGCAAAATGTGATCAGGTCATATTGAGTTTCATGGTTTATTTACATAATTCCCCCCCGTTCAAGTTATTTTAAAGAAAAAAACAACCCTGAATGAATGACCGAGGTTTTAGAGGAAACCTACTTGATATACTTAAATATATACTAAGATTATGCTGAGGTTATATCTGTAAATCCTCACTACTTTCTGTTAATTTTCCACATTTATATTTAATTACTAACAATTATGTCCCTACACATTATTACAATTTAATAATAAAAATAATAAATCCTACAAATCTATGGAATGACACACATACCAGCAAACATTTTATATGAGGTGTCTCCTTGTGGACCACTGCGACACTACTAGCACTCTGATCCAGGCGCTTTTACTTGAATTTCTTTTTAGAAAACAGGACAAAGTTGCAAGAAGCCACTTCTGGCATGCAGGGTGAGTGATGAGCACCAAATAACTATTTAGGTTTTTAGTATTTAGTATTTAATCGTGATGAATGCTTAGGAGAGTGGAACCTTAGGGAATGAATTTACATTGTAACACTGTGTTGTTCTTTGACATTCTGGGCATGAATTGAAGACTTCTGTCCGATCTCTGGATCGTAATTGAAGACGCAGCTCCCATCAATCACAAGTGATGATCCTTCAAGTGAATGTCGGGTCAGACAGCTGACGTTTGCTCTCAGGCCAAGTTTGAAGTTGCGACTGCACGTGCAAATACGGAAAACAGCCAACCAGCCAAAGAGACACACTTGATGACACTGTGTAGCATACTCTGGATCGTTCAGTATACTCTATGATAAAAAGGAGCTTTTTTGTATTACCAAATCAATAAGAATAAAACTGACCATACTCTTCTCTGATGCAACCAAGGGCCTTTTTGATAGCGTACAAGCACTTCAGATGGAAATCACTAATATCACAAATAACACTGATATTCAATCAGTTGTAAAAATCAAGACTGTGCTTTCACTTTCTGTCTCCTCACAGAACAAAAAAAAATGAATGTGTGGTTTAAAACTACAACCAAATATAGCAAAAATAGATAAATTTAACAAGCATGCTCCTCAATGCTCCTAAATTCACTTGCTTCAACAGTGTACCTCTTCAGAGTTTAGTGTACCAAATGCTGTTTGAAAGGAAAATGTTCTACTTCACTGATGCCATTAGTGGCGAATGAAAACCTGCTAATGGGAATCTCCCTTTTCACACTGCCCTAACTTATTTCAGCATAATTGTTTTAAGAATGCATTAGTGGTTACTTGTTGCTTTCTGTGCTTTGCATCATGGAGAATAACAGTCTTCTACCACAAAATAAATCAGCTTGTGAGACACCCTTCTGTCTCACAAGAAGGGTGTGGCAGCTACCCCAGCCTGAAAGATGTGAGCAGGACGTCGAGGAGAAGTGGGTACGTCTAATGTAGCCTGGCGCCCATTAAGAAGCCTGTTATTAGTTGTGGAATTAGGGTGATCTAAATTTACAGGATAAGTTAAATAAGCTTTTGTGTTACTTACAATGTGCCTCGCTGCAAATACTCCATCGACAATGGCACAGCAGAAGGCAGCCACCACTCCAAAGCTGATGAAGACGATGGATGCCACTAACTGTGGAAGAAGATGGAGAGGCACCAGCTTCATGTTTGGGTTTCTATAGAAGGGTAAATCTTAACATAAACATTCATCATTCTCATTTTCTTTTCCCACCAGTGGCCTTAAACCAGCTGAAATACACCAGTATTACAGTTGCAGTACACTCACGTATATCAGTCTGCAGAAGTACAGTTCAGTTCCAGTTAGTGGAAACATCTATCACTTGCAGTGCAACCCTTTACCCAAACCCATCCACAGAACTCGTCTCTTTTCACTCTTCAGTGAAACACAGCCAGTATTCGGTTACACATCACCCCACTCCTCTGGAGCTGCCCGACCACAGAGGAGGGAGGGAGTGTGAAGTGACACCACAGACTGAGCAGCTTGAGGTACAGTTTCTACAATCAGATCTGAATCCAGTTTGAAAGGTTGAAGCTCCTTTGACCTTTCAAAAGTGGACGTGGTTGTTCTTGGACATTACTAAAGTAGCTTTTCATGAATCAAAGTTCAAACTAATCACTTGTGTACCTTGTTCAGAAACTGCAAGTCCCCATCCCTCTTTTTTATGCTACCTATTCTCTGATTGGCTGCCCCTCACACACAGAGGTGGGCGGACCTTCTGTGCTCAAACCCAGAGCTGTATCCCTGAGATCACGATATTAGGGGATCCCTTCTTTCTTTTATATCATAAAAGTCTAATAGTGGAAAAAAATGGATTGAACTAAATGTTCAGAGCAAAGTGAAGCCTGAGCGTTTAGCTCACAGGCACCACTTATGTGACCTCTTATCTATCACTTTGTTTAATCGACCATTATACAGAGTACATAAACAGCCTTGTCTCATAGCAGAATGTGAAATACACAAAAAAAAGCAATCGATTTGTTAATGAATATGAAATCTTACATTTTTGTCCACACTCTCCAGAGGGTAAGTGTCAATATGGCAGCCAAGAAAAAAGACACGTGTATGAGCCAAAGTGTTTGTTATGGTGGCACAGGTGTTCAGATTTTCCTGCACCTCAGGTGATTGCATGGGGGTGTGGTCGCATGTTATTTACCTGACGCTGGCGTACTCAACAGGGAGGTTGGGTGAGTGTTTTTTTGCAAACTTTTCTGTTGACCGTAATTTGACTTTTCAGTCCTAATAACAAACGATATAAGTTAATATATGCGCTATTTTTTTAAAAAACTTTTTAAATTGAAAGTAAAGTTTATTGTTTCAGTTTTAAAATAAATACGCAAAACATAAGTGGGGCTCGGTATGGCTCATTGGAGACGCGTCACAGTACAAGAACCAACTCAGCCGGCAGCAGCTTTATTTGTGGATGGAAGTCGCAACAACCTGAAACAGGACGTATGAAAAATTGTGTTCAGGAACAAGGTAAGAACGATGGGCAATTTATGTCTCCAGAAACATGGATGAGTAGATCAGCTGTTATCACAAACTACTATGAGACGGTCTTGTTATATATGTCAGAGAGTAAGAAAAAGGATGATTGGTCAGCTTTAACAATCACATTTTTTAATAATGAAGCAAAAACAGCACAAGCAGCAGAACTTTTGAGTTATTACCACAATATCCTCCTTTTCCTAACAAAAGATTTTCTGTGATCTTTATCTCGGCCAAAGAGTTGATGTTTTTGGTAGCATTTGTTTGCGTTTCATTCTGTCTGTAAGCATGATAGCTTGAAAAGTTTTGAATGAATTCTCATGAAGAAAATACTGTAGAGGTGTAGACTGGAGTCATGTTAACGATCCATTAAAATTTGTCTTACAGCCACCAAATTCTTCAAGGACAACTTAATGATTTATTGGTTGAAAACTGACAAAAAGCCTTAGTAACTTAGAAACTATGGCTCAGGTGTGTATTCTCAACATATAGAAAGTACTGCATAAATGGTCACATTCAACCTGTCCTTTAAGGTCAGTAAATACAGCTGAAAAGTCATAGTGAAAATAGAGATATTTAAAATGATAACTGGTTTATAGACTGGCAGGAACATCTTTTCATGGGATACATTTTGCGTACAGTTGATGAACTTATTATGACTTTGTTATGTACACTACAGTAGCAGGTTATAACTATTTAAATACATAACAATCTGGGAAAAAAATATACTCAAATTATGTCAAGCATAACAAAATATGTTTCAACAGGGCAAATAACAAAACCCCGCGCTTCTTAAAGTAAGCACTTCTTAAAGTACGTTTTAAAAAGAACAAAGGAAACAAAGTGAATACAACTTGAACTTTGAACTCTTGGAGTGCTTCTTGCTCTGTTTTATTTTCCTGCATCGTGGAATAAAACTGGTCACAAATTATGATTTTTTTTTTCTTTGTGAATGCCTGAGGGTAGTTAGGTTGCTCAAGCTTTCGTGTTCCTTGTTTGTAAATTTGTCTTTTTGCTTTTTTTGGGGTTTCTTTTGCTATTTGATGCCTCAAAGTTACAGCTGAGGAAATGAAACGGGGGGTTATTAGGCCTGGCAAAACTCACTTAAAGACACAGAAAAATGGTAATAAGACACATCTAAAAATAATTCTGACCTATATCTTTAAATTGCGGTTTGAGTGCTGTACTTTGAGGTAGTTTGTTATGGCACGTGTACGTGTGGACATTGCGTTCTGTTTGGAAATCATCTGATGGTGTTGGATATCAGTCTCATAGTGCAACTATTTGTATACAAATCAGGACCATACCCTTACTAATGTCTGCTTCTTCATTGGTCATGTCACAACTACTGATCGGAAGGTTTTTTTAATGAACACTTGATGTTTCACATATTTGTTCACCCATTTATCACTGAGAGTATTACTACTTTGCGCTTTACTTTTTCTATTCAGACATCACTTCACAACCCAGATGAAACGTGTCAGTCAAGCAGTGAAGCTGTTCTATATACTGCAAGTGTCGCTGGAAATTTGACCCATTTTGATATGTCACCACAGACTCTGTGATATTTTTTATAATTTTTTAGCAGCTCAGTTCAGTCAGGACAACCATGGTCAAAAGAAGACTGTTTTTCCATCTGCAGTTATTTATATTTGACCTCTCCGCCCTTCCCACATGCATACATGGAAAGCATAAGGCACAGACAAGACCAGGCATCAGTGAAAACAGATACTGTGCTGATTAAAATCAGGCACAGAATAAAAGAACGAGCTGAGGTAGAGGTGCGTTGCAAAGTGGCTGGCAGTGCATGGCAACTGTGGGAAGGTTAAAGCAGCTTAAATAGTGTGATCTATAGGAGATTTGCCAATTGAATGCATAAAAAGATATCAGCTGAGGCACCAGCTGTTGTGGGCCGGTGATGTCAAGACTGCAGGTGAGTTTGACTTTGTGGCCTCCCTGAACGAACACTATACTCAATTTAAAAGGGTAACCCTTCAAAGAAAATTTGGTTGGGGCTATGTAGTAGTAACATCTTTATAAGTCTGCTTAACATTTCAAATTCTGTAATACTAATGTGAGAATCTAAGCCTAGAGCCCCTCTCATAGCAGCTGTCTAGGATATACCTTGCCTCTTGCCACATGGGCGATAGAATACGCTCGCTAAGTTAAAAAAATACATCGGATGAGTTACTTTCTTTCTTTCACGTTTAAGTATAAAATATGTTAGCTAATTCTAGGATTCTTCAATAACAAGCGGGTGGCTGTGGCTTCCAAGGTAGAGTACAATTCCTGCATTACTACTGATGCCCCACCTCACACCTCACCTTCTCATTGCTCATGAAATACAGTATATTGACAAAGGTATTCACTCATCCATCCAAATCATTGAATCACTTCCATGGCCACAGGTGTACAAAAATCACGCACCTAGGCATGCACACTGCCTCTACAAACATATGTGAAAGAATGGGTCGCTCTCAGTAGCTCAGTGAATTCCAGTGTGGTACCGTGATAGGATGCTACCTGTGCAACAAGTCCTGAAATTTTCTCGCTGCTAAGTATTCCACAGTTAACTCTTAGAGGTATTATAAGAATTCGGAACCAACTGAAACAACAATAACTCAGCACAAAGTCGGCCATGTAAAATCAGAATCGAAATACTTTCATGGCCAAGCAGCTGCATCCAAGCCATACATCACCAAGCACAATGCAAAGCGTCAGATGCAGTGGTGTAAAGCACCTTGCCACTAGACTCCACACTGCGCTAGAGCATTGGAGGTGTCTTCTGGAGTGACGAGTCACACTTTTCTGTCTGGCAACTCGATGGATGAGTCTGGGTTTGCTGGTCGCCAGGAGAACGGTGCTTGTCTGACTGCACTGTGCCAAGTGTAAGTTTGGTGGAGGGGGGATTAGGGTGTGGGGTTGTTTTTCAGGAACTGGGCTCAGCCCCTTAGTTGTAGTGAAAAACTCTTAATGCTTCAGCATACCAAGATATTTTGGACAATTTCATGCTCCCAACTTTATGGGAACAGGTTTTTGAGGATGGGCCCTGCCTGTTCCAACAGGACTGCGCACCAGTGCACAAAGGGAACACATTTGGTGTAGAAGAACTTGACTGGCCTACACAGAGTCCTGACCTCAAACACACCTTTGGGATGAATTAATCAGTGTCTGACCTCACAAATGCACTTCTGGACGAATGGTAAAAAAATTCCCATAAATGCTCCTAAACCTTGTGGAAAGCCTTCCCAGAAGAGTTGAAGCTGTTATAGTTGCAAAGGGTGACATCATATTAAACTCTATGGATCAAGAATGGGACATCGCTCAAATTCATGCGTGTAAAGGCAGACAAGCAAATGCTTTTGGCAACATACTGTAGTTGAACTCAGCAACCTCTCTCTACGAACTGAGAGGAAGCTTTTCACCAAGTACTCTTGACAGGACACTGGACCCTAAGCAGCTGCTCATGCACCCACCATGATAGATAAAATACACTGAATAAAAGCAGTGCATGAATGTAGACAACTAATACCAGTGCAGTTACAACATCACTAACTAGTCACACTATAAATAATGTCAGCACATGTTCTGTGCAATGAGATTTTATGGTGGTAAACAAGAGTGTGGTGTAATGTGCCAGGGCTCATTCAACACACACACGCCTGCTGACTGGAACTCCAGGCATCTAAATGCTGTTGCATGATGGGAAAAAGTGTCACGACACAAACACATTCTTATCTCCAGCTCTGACAGAGCCTGCCCGGCTCCTCCCACCTGCTCCGCTCATCTGAAGTTTCCTTCCCCACATTCCTGCACAGACATCTGTCTTCCTCCACTTACACCCTATTTCTATTTCAGGCTGCGTAACCCCGACCCCAAAATCCAGGATAGTTTGTCAGATACTCAACACATGAAGCTCCTCAGGATGAGTGGGACTGCAGCTCCCGCTGTCACATAATCAAACTGCTTTGTCTGCTGTAGGGTAACTGGGACTAATATTCAGTTTAATATCAGTGATATAGAGATGAGGTGACATGAAGCACTGAAAGAGATCTCAGCGCACAGAGGTAATATAAATCCTCTTACCATCTGCCTCTTGTTCTCTATCAAATGAGCGCCGATAATTCCCAGAAAAGAGCCAAAGCCCAGCTGAAAGGAGAGAAAACGGCTGTTAGGGCATTTATCTAGCTTTGATTTCAGAATCTTGATTGCACAGTGCAAGCTCAGCAGAAGTCTGATATATCAAGTATTAATAATATTTATCATAATGGTACAATTCTTGTAATTTCTCTTTATCTTATGATGCTGTCTTTGTAAGTAAATTCCAATATGTTTTATTAATTTATCAATCTGACTAACGTGACATAACCTGCTCTACGGTAACCGTTTATGTAAGCAAGAATGCTAAAAGCCAAGTACCATGAAAAACAAAAATTAGAGATTGAAACATATTACCTCATTCAGTGCATAATGACAGTGATGCTAAATAATGAATGTGGGTAAAATTTACAGCTCAGAGACCTTTGGTAATGAGGTTTATGAGGACTAGTGAGTAGTGGAGAGTGTGCTGGAAGCACAGCGACCTCATTTATCATGTAGCCTAAGAGAGAACAGGCCTGCTGGGCGCCGTCTGTCGATGGTACACGCCGGTGCAAATGTGTACTCACGATGACTCCTGAGTAGTAGCCGCCCACTGTGATGTTCTGTGTTCTGGTAGTCGCTGCCAGGCCGAAGATGAGGATGAGCACAGAGACAATGAGCAGCATCACCGTCACAATTATGGATTTCCTCTTTCTTCTCTTAAAGGATCCTAGAAGAAATAAGTAAACATTAACACTAGGACAAGCAGTAAAGAGATTTGGATGATTTAGAGGGACCCCGCCACCGTGCTTGATGGTTTTGTATTAAGTGTTTGTGCCTATATGCTGTACAACATTGCCTTACAACATTGCTTCAGCTCTCTTATGGATCCACCATAGCATTTCATGCAGGTTCAGGTCTGGACTTTGAATGGGCCGTTGTAACACCTTGCTTCTTTTCTTTTTCAGACGTTCTTTTGTAGATTTGCTGCTTTTCTTGGATCACAGTCCTGTTGCATGACCCAGTTTCAGCCATGCTTTAGCCATCAGACTGACAGCTTCACATCTGACTCTAAAATACTTTGGTATCCAGGGGAGTTCATGGTGGACTCACCAACCCTCCCCCACTGTGCCTGACAGCTGGTATGAGGTGTTTTGGCTGGTATGCTGTGTTTGGGTTTCTCCAGTGTGGCACAGTGGGTTATGGCCAAACACTTTGGTCTCTGTCAGAAGTCTTGTGGTTTGTTCAGATGCAACTTTGCAAACCTAAGCCGTGCTTTCATGTGGCTTAACACGAGAAGAGCGTTTCTTACTTTACTATATTAACTATATTGTACTGTGCTGCATAGCCATTGCTGGAAATGTATATCTTTTTAGTTAATAGCCTACAAAGTTTTTTTCTTCACAGACTAAGAAGTAAAACTACCTGCTCCCGATGTCAGCATCTGAAGAGTATTCAATTTGATTCACAATGGCCATCAGTTATATTCAAAAATAACAATTTGAAACAGTAAATATTCAGTTTCTGAGAAAACAAGGACACAGCTTTCAAGGAACAAGAACTTAAGCAACACATTTCTTCAGCCATTCTGGCAAAATGACCACCACAGTTTACCCAATGTCAGAGGGATTCATCCCTTTTAGTGGCAATGACTTATTCAGTGACTTAGGAGAAATTTTGTAGAATTACCACCTTAACTTTCGGGTTGTCTGTATGGTTTTGTGAATCATCAAATAAGCGCTGATAATTCTGAACGGGAACTTTGAAAATGTTTTGAGATAATGGGAGAAAGCAATTCAGGAAAAACCACAAAGGGACTCGTGACTGTTCTGTAGTATTTTGCCTTCCTCGCTTTGACCATTAGTGGGCACTTCTGTTGATGTGTCTCTGAGGAAGTGATAAAACCTCAAGGATCTGAAGAGCTGCTGCATGTGTGTATATTTGAAATAGTCAAAAGGACCTGACTGAATTTCTATCAATGTAGCCCAGTTAATGACTAAATTCTTATCTAAAAATGAGAAAAAATGTATTACTATGGTTAGAAAAAAAAAAATAGAAAAAAACTTCAACGCCTACAAATGATATGTTCTAACAAGTCTCACTACCACCTTGTAAACGTTCACAAATCAGCCCTGATTCCTGTCTCCTCTCACTCCACCCTGCCTGCGGTCTCTTCGTCATCTCTCCTGTGCACTGTCCATTGATTTAGCTGGTTGACCTCAGGTATTTAAACTTGTCACTTTCACTAACCTTACTCTTTGCAGTGTCACTGTAACACCTGTCTCCTTCTCATTCACACACATCTGTTCTGTCTTGCTTCTACTGGCTTTCTTTCCTCTTCTCTCCAGAGCATACCTCCACTTCTCCAGGCTCTCTTCCACCTGCTCCCTACTCTCACTACAGATCACAATGTCGTCTGAAAACATCATAGTCCACGGAGACTCCTGCATGTCCATCATCACCGCAAACAAGAAGGGCTTCAGAGCCCACGCCTACCTTGACTCAATCAAGGCACCAACCTCACATACTTCTCTGCCACTCCTGACGTCCTCATTCGGTACCACAGTTCCTCTCTTAGCACCCTATCATATGCTTTCTCTACACCCGCAAAGACACAGTGCAACAATCTTAAAAACACTGCATCTGTAGTGCTCGTTCTTAGCACGAAGCCATACTGAAGATCACTGAAGATCATCACCTCTACGATCACTGCAGCTCTGCACATCACCTTTGTTCTTAAAAATGTATTTCTCTGGCATGTTCTCACTCTCCAAGAATGGTTAGTACATTTCCATCTCTATCCTTAACCACCTGAACCTGCTGCACATTCTTTTCAGCTCGAGCTCTTTGCCTAGCCAAATCATTTGCTCCTTCCTTAGTGTCCTGCCTCTCATACACTCACTATAAGCCTTTTCTACTTTCTTCATCTCCTTGACTATTCCACTTTTTCTTTCCAAACCTCTTCCTTCAAATACTATCTTATACGTCCTCATTCCACAATCAAATCTCCTAGTTCTCTTTGGCAGGTTCCCTCGCCACTGAAGCTGTACTTTCTGTCTAAACTCCTGCCTGAACTCTGCACAGCATTCTTCCTTCTTCAACCTACAACATTTAATCCTTGCTTCTAAATTCACCCCTTTTTGTTTTTAACCTTTCTACAGACTACACAAATAAAAGTTAAGCCTCTAAGCCTCTAAATGCAAATAAAAAACAGAAACAGGATCCAGTTCATCCAATATGGGCTGAGCCAAAGTGGAAAACTGTCCTGTGGTCCGACCAATCAAAATAAATCTTAGACACTAGATCCGCTGGACTGAAGAGGAGAGGGACCAGCCCTCTTATTATTGGTAAGAGTTCAAAAGCTATCATGTGTGAATGTGCCATTAATGCGGAGCAATATCTACAAATTTCAGAGCAACAAATGACATCTATAAAAACGATTTGCTTTCTTCAGTGAAGGACAGGGCCAAAGCACATTCTGCATGTATTCCAACAGGGTGGATCAATAAAGAGCCTGTGGCATTGAAAAGATGACCATAAACTATAAATATAATGTACATCAATGTGCCAAAGATCACCCTTCAATGGTCAAATACTCTAAGGTGATATTCCTTTAATTTGCTAAAGCCAAACCTCATCAATGTAAGAACAGGAGAATGGCAGAGAGAGGCAGTGGCTGGTAAGTTAAGATACAGTCTTCAATATTTACTCTCACACATCTGTTTCAGTCTGTGGTTGCGCAAAACCGCTCTTTCTATATCCTCAGTGATTTATTCTGTCGTCATAGCCCATTTTAGATTAAGCCGAGTCACCTCCACACTCTGTTTTATCAATACATGAACATGTCAAGGTCAAGTCTGCTGCTGAATACTGATGCTACAACCTGGAGATAAACAAGAAAGCACGCTCAGCTTGTGTAACTAAAACATATGGCTACAGTTCATTTCTGCCTCCATGGTGCCTACGTAAAGAAGGACACGGCCACTGAGATTAATGAGCCGGAAATACATGTGTGAGTTTGCAGAGCTTAGAGTTACAATAACAGTTATACTGTGAGAAAATGACTTTTCCAGCAGTCTGGATCATTGCAATCACTACAGTGCTGCACACAGAATGTTTTTGGTGTTCTGGTAACAGAAGGACTGAAATGATCATGAGAAACTTGGTGCTGCCATCAGAACAGTTCACCCAGTACAAGATTAACATTTACCATTCAGCTGGTGCTAGGGTGAGGCCTGGGTTTTGCTGTTGACGCATGTTAAAATGGCACAGTTTCAGAAACTAGAAGATGTTACATTTAAAATGACAAAACTCATCCACCTTTTACTCCTTTATATTTTGTTTCCGCTTTTAAGAAAAGAAGAAACTGGATGTAAAATGTTTACCACCACTGATAAATAGATAGATCTCTATCACTGGCCTTTTTAACAGCATATGCAAGTGTCATATTTTCATTTTAGCATCACAGTTTTTCTGCTTTTTCTCTTTTTGGGGAGGAACCCAAACCCTTTTTAAAGAGACTCTTAAACAGTTTAGAAAAAAGATGCATGGATGGAGTTCCAAAGAGGCTGGAACTTTGAGGGTTCATTCCTGAATGTAGCTGAAGAAAAAAGAAGAGGATTGCTAAACTACTAAACTGGATTTTAGTTAAAATTAAATGTAAACTGAAGTTGTTGGGGTTTTTGTTAACTTTTACCACATTTAAAACCTACTAGGCTGATATTTTTTGTTTATTGTCAAACTGTGATACTTTTAATTTAGTTCATTTGCACAAACACACAGGACACAAAAAGGTTGTGCCATGTTTTGATCTAGCATTTTGTTTTTTCTGCTGGTCATTAGATTGCGGAGGGAAATTGTATGCTGACTATTCAATTCAATTCAATTCAATTTTATTTATATAGCGCCAAATCACAACAACAGTCGCCTCAAGGCGCTTTATATTGTGTAGTAGATCGTACAATAATAGATACAGAGGAAACCCAACAATCATATGACCCCCTATGAGCAAGCACTTTGGCGACAGTGGGAAGGAAAAACTCCCTTTTAACAGGAAGAAACCTCCGGCAGAACCAGGCTCAGGGAGGGGCGGCCATCTGCTGCGACCGGTTGGGGTGAGAGAAGGAAAACAGGATAAAGACATGCTGTGGAAGAGAGACAGAGATTAATAACAGGTATGATTCAATGCAGAGAGGTCT
>VUQG01043386.1:0-44028 GCA_015106755.1 Etia nguti
GCCATTCCCCAACTCTCTGTGAATGGTACTCATGGCCATTGATCAGTGGTCTTTGATCAGTGGGTTTTGGTCAGTGGTTGTTGATCAATGGTCATGAGAATTTGCATAATTAAGATTAAGGAACTGACCTCCCAGCCCATTGTTCCTTCAGTGGGCTGGTTTCAGTCGTTATGCAAATGTACTGTTTATAAGATTGGGGAAACCTGCAGTCAGCTGAGACTGAAGAAGTCACTTGGATGAGTGATGAAACGTTTCTCCCACAAAACGCTACGTCCAGATGAACAGAATCAACTTTTGGAGATTTACTTTCCTGGATGATTGAGAATGCATCAAGACATCTTCTGTCTAAACGCATGATTCTTGGTGCACTTGTTTATTAAGCTTATTAAGCAAACATCTCCAAAGGTTCTGTCACATTTTTACTTTTTTTTTTGGCGTAAACTTTGGTAACAAATTGTAGACTTTCATGACATCCATAGTGTCTGTTTTTCATTTCTCTTTTGTCTGTGTGAAAAAATATTTCAGGGGTAAGCAATTGAAGTGATCACCTGTGACAGCGAATAATGCAGATGATTGACATATGATAGGATGTTAAATACATTAGAGGGTTACATTTACTGGAACCGAAACCTGGAATGTCCACTACCGTCTGCAGCCAGTGAATCACTTGCTGTGTGCTTTATCTCCTGTTTAATATATCTGTCAGTGGTGTGGATTTTGTGTTTTTAACTATATTTTTAATTCAGGTAACTGAGCATGTCCAGTCTGCTTCCTGAAGGCCAGCCCGTGTAAACACAGAAAGGGCACCTGAGCTGCTGTTGCTCTGTTTATGCACTGCTCACGCTACCCCTTCCCTTTAGCCTTCCACAGCTGCTGACATATCTGCAGCTGATTCGTGTGTCTCTTTTAGCTTGTGTTATTTATCCAGTCCTCCCCAGCCTACAGATACAATCACTAAACCTCAAAGAAAAGCGACCCCTTGTGTTCTCTTCTGCATGTAAAGCCACAAACACGCCTACATCTATAACCTTTATGTCCACTGCAAGCCCACATGCCGCACATTTGCCAAGACTAAAGCAGCGACTGAGCAGGCAGCCAAATGAGAAGATTTTTCTCAAAGTAAGCGGAGCTAAAAGCTGTCAGAAGTTCAGCTCGTGATAACCATTCCTTGAGCGATTAGAGAGGGTAGCGTGGTTACTGCTACCATAGAAAAAATAGATGGGAAAAAGATGAGAAAAATGTGCAGTGAAGAAGAAAAATGGACAAAGATAAAAGAACAAAGGAGGAAATCTGGAAATATTTCAGTTTTATAACTTCTTCATGGCTCTAGGCTGCCCACAGACATGCCAGAATTATTTGAAGCTTTTCTCTTGCCAGTGTTGTCTCTTGTTAAATGCCAGCATGTGGTTTTAGAAAAGGTCTGCGTCCGACCCAAAGCCCCTTTTGACATTATTCCTTTGAAGGGTCAGCACCATAAATGATAAATGCACCAGTTCAGTCTTTAGCACGACATGAACTTTTTTCTGGTCTCTGCAGATGTTTGCTTGCTTTCTTTTTAGGAGGTTTTGTTTTGAATGTCTGTCTTGGATCAACTTAACAACTGATTTCTCACTGCATCTAATTAAGGTCGAATGTCAGACCCACTTCATGATTTTGTTTCCCAGAGCTGGTGATTTGCATTAAGCTTTAAAGCTCTTTATAGATGGTTAGATATGTTACAGGTGAGCAGGTGCCAGTTGGATGCAGATGTTTAACCATAGTTGAGCCAAGCTTTGAAGCCTACAGGTGCTAAGTTGAGTGATGTCTCACGGGTCAACGGGTGCTGCTTTCTGCACTCGCTGTATCAACAGCAAAGTCTTTTGGTTTTCCTTTGGTTTTGATAACTCTGGCAGAGAGAGCAGTAGGGTTTTATTGTGTGGCTGACAGACTGCCAGGATCAATCAGGACCACGTGGTGCATGACTGAAAACAGACCCATTGTAATATCACTTCTGCAATATTCAAACCAATTTAGATTAGACATTTCTGGTCAGCATGATTTCCATTTTGATGAATGACATGCATATTTTTTGGCTTTTTTGGATGTGTTCAGAGACACTGTGGGCCCCTGCTGTTTTTGAAGTGTGGAGAGCCCAACAGTCAGAATAATTATGAACACAAAACAAAGAGAAATGGACTTAAAGTTAAAACGCACTGTGAGTTTTGTTTATGGAAGGACCGCATGCTGCATTAAGCTTAGTACTATCTATCTATATACAGTAAAAGATGTATGTAACCACTATCACATCATATATTTGTTTGTATATTAGGCCTGGACCATGATAAATGACAGAAAATGGATGAAAGGTTGGATGGAAGACCATGTTTGGACAAAAGAGTAGCTAGGGAGTTATCAGCTGGCTATCTAGCTTGATTAGCAAGGTGTTTCCATTGTTCTCTTGTGATACTTAATGGGATGCTAAATTTAGCCATTGACAATAGGCTTAAAATGAATGTACTTGCCAGAAAGTAATGCCCAGCTGACTGCTCTTTTAAAGGGGTTGAATGTTCAACAAGATGTAAAAGCAAGCATCTATCACTTGAAGTGACCACTTTAAATGTTACTGCCTTGAAACTGGTAAGTTGTACAAAAATGCCAAGGAGAAAATTAGCTTTTTTAACCAACCTATAAACTATTTAAAAGATGGTTTTGCTTTTTGCTGTCACCACATGGTGGCCTTTAGAAAAGAATACAGGTTTTGGCTTTATTTTTCTTTCCCTTTAAATGGACCTGGAAGCTAAGCCTGTATTTCATACCATCTATGCTGTAAAGATGTTCTGCTTTAAAGTTGGATATATATGTATGTAGCTTACTGTTGGAGAAAGGCTCAAGTAACCATTTGAAGTATGAAAGTATTTGGTTTTGGGGCTGGATGCCAGCTCACTAACATGTGTTTTAGCAGATTTTAGAATTTTTGCATGTCTACAGTAAGCGGTTGGCAAAGATGGTCTAAAAGACACATGTAGCCACCACAGTTAGCAAAGTTTGCTTGAGCTTAGTGTTTTTGGCATTGCCAAGTTGTTTGAAACCATATCTGATCAGGTAAGGGTGAGTTTGACAGTGACACTGCTTGCTTATTGGCTAGCGACTGACAAGTCACTAAACCCTGGATAATTCCCGTTTCTGAATAATGACTATAATTTAAAAAATGAATTTCATGTTTTATTCAGTATGACTGAGGTCAAAGAGCAAGGAAGCCGAGGGCCATTTTCCCATAGACTCATAGACTTACATCCAGAAGTCAATTTGCAACCGGAATCACCCGTAATCCCATTAAAAGGAAAGAAGGGTCAGTGCACTTCTGCATTGGCTTTACTTTTAGACCTCAAAGCTCCATCTTCCTTCATTCTGTCCATTTTCATCCTGAAGGGGGTCTAAATAAGTAATTTTTGACACATTTCACTTAAACCACAATGATCAGTCTCATGCTTAAAGAGAAGTAACAGCTTGACCTCAGCAAGTATTTTTTTTCCCCTGGGGGCCATGGATGTCTGCACAAAATTTCACGGGAGTCCATCTAGGAGTTGTTGAGATATTTCAGTCAGGATTAACCCACACAGGGCTTTATGTGCTATACATGCTCATGTGTGACTGAGCACATTATGAACCTTCCAGCAGTGATGGACAAGTATGTATGCCAGTACCTCAGACACTCATGTGCCCATTTCCATCCGCAGAGGGACAAGACTCTTTATTGGATTTCCAGGGCAGATGTTAGCCCATCTCACAAAAATAGACAGTTATATAACTTCACTGGTTCTGATTTGAAGAGAGCAGAGACACTCAATACATCAAAATGAGATTGGTATATACAAAGTATGTGCCTGCCAGTGGACAAATGATGTTTCTAAGTGATTTACAACTCAAGCCAGTTTGACTCTGAACTGTACTTGAGCTCAGTCTGTGATGAATAAAAAGGCCTGGTTGGCCTGAAGCCATCTTAAATCAGCTAAATTAGCTGTGTGTCTGTGTGTGGGTGTGTACCTTTGGATTTGTGGGGATGTGTATAATCAGGTTAATAGGAAAAGGAAATTGAGCTTCTCTGAGAGATGGAAAGGGGGTCACAGAGGAAGTACAGAAATGACTGAGGGAGAAACAGAGGGGATAATACTTCTCGGCTGGGATTCCTGTATATGACTCAGCAGGCCTCCTTCGTGGTCTCTGGAAATTGAAAAAGTGGAATCTTATATGAAATCTAAATTATCAACATTTAAACGTGACTAGCAACAGTGTGTATTTATAACTGCTCTGTTTACAGAGAGGGATGCTTACATACACTAATCCCTGCATGTATTGCTCTCTGTGGCTTTCTTGTGTTGTTAATATGCACAAGAGACTACTCCACATTTTCAGCAGTTTGTGATTTTAGTAAGTCAGTAAGGACATTTGAATGTATGGAGCCAAGAGACAACCTCGGTGGGCTGAAAAATTAAGCCAATGCTGAAGAAAAACAAAAAAGTTCCTTGAGTGACCACTAGAGGCTGGCTCCCAAAATAAGTCAGCTTCCCAGTGCAGTATATAAAAACTATTTACTTTACAGTAGAATTAAATGGTCTCTTGGAGTGGCCTCTGTAACTACTTTGACCCAACTGTATGGGGTATTATTTTTATATATCGGATATTCCAATTTGTCTTTACAGTGGTGTGAAAAAGTGTTTGCTCCCTTCCTGATTTCCCATTTTTATCAGATCATCAAACAAATTTAAATATTAGACAACGATAACACAACTAAACACAAAATGTAATTTCTAAATGAAGGTATTTATTGTTAAGGGGGAAAAAAGTCAAACCTATATGGTCCTGTGGGAAAAAGTTTAGCTTCCGTCTCTCTGAAAAGAACATGGCAGTACGACTTAGGTTTGTAAAGCTACATCTGAACAAAGAATAAGACCTCTGGAACAATGTCCTTTGGACAGACAAGACCAAAGTGAAGATTTTTGGCCACAGTGCACAATGCAAAAACCAAACTCAGCATAGCAGCACAAACCAACTGTCAGGCACGGTGGTGGAGGGGTGATGATTTGTGCTTGTTTTGTGGCCACAGGACGGGTCAACATTGAGCTTCTCTGTATAGCAAAGTATTCCAGAGTCTACAATGAGGACATCTGTCCGACAGATAAAGCTTGACCAAAACTGAGTGGTGCCACAATGATCCCATCCACAGCAGAAAATTTACAACAGAATGACTGAAAAAGAAAAGAATCAAGATGTTGCAGTGGTTCAGTCCAAGTCCAGACCTCAACCTGACTGAAATGCCGTGGCGGGACCTTAAGATAGTTGTGCATAAATGAATGCCTGCAAACGTCACTGAACTGAAGCAATGTTGTAAAGAAGAGTGGGCAAAAATTCATCCACAACCACGGAAAGGTCCTGATAAAATCATACAAGCTGCTAAATCATGGGGTGTACACTCACAGGACTCTCTTTTTGATGCTACTTTAATCATTTTAAGCGTTTAATCAGAAGAAAATTAATTGTGTAGATTCAGGGATGTTTTATTGACTGAGTAAGAACATTCATTCATTTTCTGTAGCTCATGAATGTCTCTTCTAAATATCAAAGCAATCCATCTGGGATATTTCTGTGTGGACCACACTGAAATATCTGGTGGATAAACCAAAAAACATCATCAATTCTTGAGCTTCACCCCGGGTGTTGCTAAAAGATGTAAAATTACTTCAGTCTAGACCTTTTAATGTAGTTCTCAGACACATTAGCTACAAAGCATTACCATCAAAGGATAAATAGCTGCTTTATCCTTGTGTGTCTATGTATGCGGTCTGCCTTTGCACATTCTGTTTTTAATCCCACTGTTCTTCTACTCCTCTACACTCCCTCAAAGGTCCGGGAATTGAATAAATTATATTGAAGGAATTTCCTGGCACAGTAGATATAAAGAGTGTCATTGTGGTGCAGGCACAATGAGACATGGATGGATTTATATAGAGGCTCTGTGATATACTCATCTCAGTGACAGACAGACCCAGACTGGGCAGAGTGCAGAGAAGAAGCCATTGTCCTGCAGGTCAGATTGAATACTGACCAAAATGGCTCACATTGATGTTCGAAATTCCTCTTCCAGAATGACTGTGTGTGTCTGTGTGCGTGTCTGCGGTTCACAAAGTTCGTCCCTCATCTGGGTATATCATTTTCATGCACCCCTAAATATTATTGGCGTAAATAGAATTATTTATATTTGCCGTAGCTAAAATACCTAAATGCTAACTTTTATTTATTACATTTACAAAGTATTTTACTAGATCTCTTTTTTTTTTCATTTCCAAGAGGCATCTTGAGGGTTTCAGAAATATTTACTGAGAGTGTTTATGGCTTCTGCACTTAGAAATAATTGCATACGCACATCTTTTGTTTCCGTATTTGTTCATCAGTTTATGTAAACCCACTCTGAAGGGCAGCGCAGCAGACTCAAACAGCAAGTAAAGCGGCGCCGCTCTCGACAGTCTTATCATGCGTAACCTTTTCTCTGCTATTATCTTTGCAGTGCTGCTGGCCTGTGTATTCTCCTTCAACGTGGACCAGAAGAACAGTTTGTCCTTTTCCGGACCGCTGGAAGACATGTTCGGCTACACTGTCCAGCAGTTTGAGAACAGCGAGGGAAAATGGTGAGTGTCATCGGCAGCGCGTTTTGAAGAGCTGAAGTCATCAGGAGGCCGGATGTATGTGATCCCTCTCCACTGTCAGAATTCACCCTGCATCTCACAGATGCTCGCTAAAAGACAAGCCCGTTCCAGCGCAAACCTTGTTGTATAAAGTAACGATGACTTCATGTGTCAATATTTTACCTAAAAGTCACGCGAGGCGTCTTATCTGGAACATTTTTGTAACACTTTACATGTGGTACAGGTCTGTAGCAGCATGTGACCAAAAGCAGCATAAGGTTAAATACATAGAAAGAAAAATGCTCATCTCATGCAGTAACTTCACACCACACTCAATGTCATTGTATGAATAAGTTCAGTAAATTACATCCATTCATGCATCCGTTCCTAACTGCTTATCTAGTTGGCATATCTCGTCCCGTGTCTTTTGCCGTAAAGAGACTTTTTTCACATCAAATTGACAGGGTTGGTGGCAAGATGACTGTTTTCATTCAGTTTTGGTGTATCCTTTTCAAATTATTTAAGAGTTTATCACAAATCCCCTAATTAGAGTGTTGGACTAATTAACCAACAGTCTAATAGATTGCATATCTAAATGCAATACTCAGAAGACAAAAGTCGAACATACGGTGTGCATTTAATACTAATTAAATTAAAATAGAAAAGTTCTCAGAAAAGCCAGGGAATGCAAGTATCCAAGAAACACTAGGATTACTTGTTCAGACAGCACATGGAAATCAGAGCTACATGGCACACAGATATGGTCATGGACAACACAACAAATGACAAAGGAAGACCGAGATAGTAAACACACAAGAGGTAATGAGGGAAGAGGAAATGAAGACAATCAGGGAATCAGTGAGGGCCCAGGACAGGAAGACAAGCTGCGCAAGACATGAAGGGAAAATGAACGTTTCAAATTAAAGAAAGGAAGTAAGTAAAGAAAACAGACAAGAAGACGGAGTGAACGTGAGACATTGAGACAGAGATGAAGAAACATTGAAAGATAAAGACAAACAGACGAGACAGAAGGAGGGACAGAATAGAAACACAAAGGGAGACTCACTAAATACAACACTAAAGTCAACAGAAACCGAAGGCACAAACAAGGATAGACAGTAAACCATAAAGAACTTATACAAAGCATCAGAAAATAAACAAGACGTGTAAACAGAAAGGAATTAAAAACAACCCTGTGAATAGAAAACTAAACACTACCACGACAGAAACCTAATCCAAAGAACCTAAAGTTCAAAACTAGAACGAATCCTCAACTCAAAAACTCAAAACCTTGGCTCAAAGACCCATGGACCATGACAAATTGGGTGGGAGAAGCAGACCAGTTGGTAGGCTCCCAATTTTCACCAATTTTACAGCCATCATTTTACCAGAAAATGTGTCTTCTTTCCAACAAGGAAAGAAGACTCCATTGTCCATTCAAAATCAACAATACTATACTGTAGGAATTTGAGTAATTTGCATAAGAGGAGTGACATCTAAATATCCAGCTGATCTCTCTTCTAATTTGATCAATTTCTCAGACAGACAGTTTACCTGCAGATTTCCAACCAGACTAATCCTATTTACTCATTTATGAGTGTCCCTGTGTCCTTTTTTCCCAATGAATATTTTTGCTTAAGAGACTTCTGGCCAAAAATGTGCACATGTATCAAGACAAGTGCTCATTCGGTTAAATTCTACTCCAGAAAATAATAAAAAAGGGGAAAAAAACCACTGATTCACTTGTAAAATTAAGCTGAGGGGAGCACACCAGCTGCGGCTGTAATGAAGGTCCTTGTTTTTACTACTAGCTGTTAACCTTAAACTGCCCGCCAGAGTATTCACATACCCAGCCTGTTAATACAATGAAACCAAGCATCCATGGCTTCTTGCTAAAATAATCTGGAAACATGTTTTTAAAATCTTTTGTCTCTTCTGCTTTCTGCATATCTCCTTTAGTTACTCTAAAGTCAGACCTGTTGCACTGTAATCTCTGATCTGTTCCCGCATGGCTATACCTGATGGTGCTTTGTACTAGTTAACTTATCAAGATCATATGAGATCACTTGTAGTAATTCACTTACTGCTAATCAGTGGAGCCATTTGCAATTGAAACTCCTCAGTGGAGTCAAACACATGGGCTACATATCATTTCCAAAAAGCTCGATTTTGTTCTGTTTCACACTAGTGATAAGGGCAAAGCACGCTGCGAGTAGAGGGAGGACATGAGAGAGACTGAATGATTTATAGAGGTTTAGTGGGGAAAAATTAGAGACGACCTGTAGCTCTCAGTGTTACGCTTGGGAAAATATTTTAATGAGAAAATATAGCAATCACATGGTGATGTAACACGCAGGTTGCTATAAGTGGGAGGTGACTGATTAGTTACAGATGCCTCAACCCTCAGCGAGGGTGGGGAGAGAAAAGCTGTTACATGTGGCACAGGCGGTTCAGCTTTTCGCTATAGCCTCTTGTAACCTTGGCTAACCCTAAGATTTGTCTGCTCTCCGCAACATTGCTGGGAAAAGTGCCATGTTTTCATTTTTTAAAATCATGTGAAAATGATTTGTTATTATGGTAGAAATTCAGCACTTAAAGAGTTTTAAGGTTTGAGAACTTGTAACCTATTTTTTTGCTGAAAAATATCCATAATACTATTCATCCAATGATGAATTATGGTTTGTGGGGGCAGAAGTTAACAGAGGTGCCCAGACATCCCTCTCCCTAGCAATGTCCTCCAGCTTATCTGGGGGCGATCCCAGTGCGGTCTGTGTCTTCCCGCTGTCTCCTCCTGATGGGACATGTCCCAAACACTTCACCTTCAAGGTTTCCAGGTGCCAGCCTAATTGGATGCCAAAACTGTCACAGCTTTCTCATTTTGTTGTGGAGGTTTAGCAGCTCTTTGAGGTTGTTGCTCTATCTCCAAAGCAGATCCCAGATATGCTTTGGAGGAAGCTCATTTCCTGTCACTTGCATCCCTGATCTTTTTCTTTCTGAAAAAACTACTTAGTGAAAAAGAGTAATTATCAAATAAACCGTGATTCAGAGTCGTAAGCCGGGCTAGCAGCTTTTTTGATTTTCAGGTGTTAAATTCTATCTTCAGCATCCTAACATGTTCACATTTCATGCAACATGGGACAAACATACAACATACTGCCTTATTTTTACATTTTTATCATACTAACAACAAACCAATGAGAGTTTTAATAAGTGAGTTATTTTTGCAGGTGTTTTTTTCATTGTCACAAAAACGTAGATGTTGAGCTGATTTTGGAGTAGATGCAAATCCCAACAAGCAAATAGTATGATAGGATCAATCTTTTGTTTATGCAATCTGAAAACGACCCATTTAATTGCCCTTCAGCTAAACAGTGGAATCTGGACACGGTTTCAATTTTCCCTCTCGTAGCTGCTTATTTTCACTTTTCTGCTTTGGTTAGGTCTGCGAGCCAAAATGACTCGGTTACTGTTGGGGGAAAAAGACCATGGTTTGACTTCAAATACACCCCGTTGGAGAAAGTTCTGACTCATCGAAAGTTGATGACACCAGCACACATTTTACATACAGTTATTCACACGGCTGTTCCTTTAAAACTTAACTTTATGTAATAACAACAGCCTGTACAAGCCTGGTTTTCATGTTAAGAACAGGTTTGAAAATCCATTGGCTCGGGAAAGTCGTTCATCCTCTGTGAAACATGAATATTTGTGCAAAATTGCATACCAGTGCTTTGAACCGCTGTTGAAATATTTAAGTGGTTGTCAATCATTCCCTTGTTAAAGCTGCCCTTTTTTGCAATGACACAAGCAGGAAGAACACTTAACTTATCATTAATGAAGTAATTATGAAGTGTTTATTTTTTCATTTCTGAGTGAAAAGAGTTTGCGTTGAATGCTGTAAATAATTACAATGTTTCTCACAGGCAGCTGGCAGCAGAAAGAGTCAAGTGTGTTGTTGTTCCTCTCTGGGTCTTGCTTCAAATGACACAGGGTCCATTAGAGTTAGGAATGTTAATAAGCTTGAGCGTTTAGAGGAAGGCAGATGACCAAACTTTTTTTTTAGCATCAGTGCACTGATGGAGTGCACTAAACCCACTCAAGACGCATATTGAACTTGTCCAGTTCATTACACGTAACACTGACGTGCTATAAAAACAGCTGGGACTTATCTTCCATTACTATGTTTTGTTGGTGAGAGCTAAATGAGATTAACTCTTGTTTTTTATTTCCAGCTATTTCTTTGTTATTGTGTCAGAGTGATAATATAATAAAACTACAGCCACAGACTTGTAAGCCAGTCATAATAAACTATAACATCTTTACCAGGCAGTGTGAACCATGGTTTACATTCAATTAAACTATACAAGTATAATTAAGCCATGTCTAAATAGCTGTGGACCTCAGAAGTGGATCTCAGAGTCACTGCTTCTAATCTCTGCAATAATATCTGAATTGCGCTTGTTATCACAATTGTAAAGTGGTCATGCTGTAGTGTGGATGTTGGCTGGCTTTCCATGTAACCATTCCCAACTCGTCCTTATTTTTTTCAGGGTTCTGATTGGATCTCCGCTGTCAGGACAGCCGACTAAAAGAACCGGAGACGTCTACAAATGTCCCGTGGGGAGAGAGAACAACAACTGCATCAAACTGGAGCTGCCCAGTAAGAAAACTGCTTGTGTGTGCACGTGTATGTATGTACAAGCTTTATACAGTTTTAGCTGATCTGGCTGAAGGGCCAATGAGTTCACGCCATGCCAAGACGTCCGCCTGTCCCTCTGTCCAGCTCCTCCTGCAGTATTGGCCAGATTTTAATCAAACTTACACACAGTGATCACTCAGTGGTCAAAGGTCAGTGTCACATTTGTTGTTTTATGGGCACTTTTCCCTTTTCACAGCAATGACCTTCATCCACACTACTTATAATTGCACTAAATTCTTGCTCCTAATGTACTGAAAAATAACAAATTCAAACTGTTTAGTGAAGTTAATAACAAAAGATTCTTAATGTTGATACATTTTGCATGCACAAAATTAAAAATCACCTTGTTAGACATGCAAAAGGCCACTTATTTCCTGATAGATTGTGGCGATCATGTGATCATATTACTGATTATTATCATGGAGTAAGAGGTTCTGTTGATTGACTCCCAAATAGCACATTTGAGAGCATATTTGTGGCCTACCTACCACCATTATCATCAGTAATACGCTCAGTGCTATGACATACTGATCACAGGTTTACAACTGATCATGTAGTCATAATGCTTCTGAAATCAGACACTTTAATTTAGTGGTGAACAAGACTAATTTGTCGTGCATGTGATGAAGCAGAAAACTAAAAACAATTTTTTGTAAGGACGTCCTTACATTTTCACTGTTATGTTTTACCTTCTCTCTTGTTGTATGAATACTTTAATATTGACGCAGAGGAATGCACGGCATCCTTCCTCAAACAGTATAGGATAAATTAAGTCTAAAGGATAGAAAACCAATGCTGACACCTTTTCCTAACAGCTTTAAGATTTTCTGCGGTTTGCACTATAGCTCTGGTGGGGTTTTCTTAGGTTGCAGTGCATTTGACCTCTCAGGGCCACCATAGGTGCATAAAATCAATAAAAGCTCACAAAAGGAGCTCACTGAATTCAAGCATGGTATTGCAACTCAGTCATGAAGTGGCAGATCAGGTAAAGTTACAGAGCGGGGTGTCTGAGTGCTGATCAAAGTCGCCAGCGCTCTGCTGACTCAGTAACTGCACCGTTCCAAACCTCCTCTGCCATTAACTTCAGCATAAAAACAGGAGCTTCATGGCATGGCTTTCCATGGCCGAGCAACTCCTGTAGGTGTAATATGCAGGTGACCAAAGCCTATAATGTCTTATTTCCAGATCTAACTCCATAATAGATTTAATGTTTTCCAGCACAGATGGGGGAGGCTGAACTGTAATGATCAAATTTGGTGGTTCCTGTGTTGTAAATTTTAATCACACTTCCACCCAACTAGTAAAATTAAGAGGTGGTTATGCCATGACCATAATGAAATCCTGGCAAGAAAGTAAAGCACTCACAATTATCCCTGCGTCCAAGACACGCGATCTGATATCTTCGTTACCACAACCTTACATTTTAATGTTGCCCCAGGAGCATCACTGCTTCAGGGCCTTTTAACATGATTAATTATACTGATATAATTAATGCTGTGAAAAATTTAAACAGTTATTCCTGGACTCGACAGGGTGTCTAAGCCTGACCTCAATAGAACTAAAAACTCAATCAATTAACTCTAAAGTAATAAGTAAACATGGATATTTAATTAGTGAATCACAGTCTCCTGCATGAAAGCCGTGTGTTTGACCCAACCACTACTACAACCTCTTCTCTAGACACACTTTGTCACTCGATAAAAGGAAGCAATAATAACATGGGGATCAATCATCATTCAGTTGCTGCATGTTGTATCTGTTGTCATTGTAACAGATAATCCCTGTTATTCGCTTCATCTTTCAGTGGCCGATTGGTTTATATATGTGCATGAACATGTGCATGAAGGGGATTTAACTGCCCGTGTGCATGGGAGAAGGTCTCAATTAACTGTCTGCATAAATACTCTAAATCCAAGTGCTTCTGGGCGTGTGCGCGTGATGTGTGTGCAAGTCAACTTTTATATCTGACTGGGTCTTCTGGGGAGGAAGCTGGAACCATCGGAACAGGAAGACAGCAAATAAACAAGGTTTTAATGTTTCAGCCTTCCAATTTATCTAAATTAAACAGATAAACACAACTTAGCTGCCGGTCAGTAGTCTGCAAAGCCTCTATTAGTGCCTGCCTGTGTGTACGCAATAACCGAGAGCTTGTGTGTGCAGCAGATCCGCAACTTTTAGAGACTGATACGTCACTGCTTTAGCACAGCTGCCTTGAACACCTTAAAATTTCAAAGTAAGCATGGTAACAGCTTGGCTGCTGCTGGTAAATTATTGGTTTTAAGTACTGATCAGCTGGAATTCCCTTCTCTGAAGTGGAGTGTGCTGTAGTTGCTTTATCTTGGGCAAATCAGAGAAGAAAAAAAAAAGCTTAAATCTCACAGACAGAAGTTTTGTCTGGAAAGCATCCAATGGGAATCTGGAGCCAGACAACTCAGCAACAAACTAGGAGGAGTTTAAATGATGACAACAGTGCTGGTTTATTTTACTTTTTTAATGGAAATTAGACACGATAAGCAACTGCATGACCTGTTTGTTTCTTTAGGATCAGATGATGGATTTATAAAGTATTCTTGGATATTTCTATAACAGTAGAAAAACCTTGTGCAGCTCAGCAGGATGTGTTAATGTAAATGTTTTAAATAAGTAAAGGGCTTGTCAGTCATCTGTCACTCTTAATCATTTCAGTCTATGCCCACTGACGACGCCTCCCAATCTCTCATTGCCACATCTGCCTCCATAATGGATTTACATTTTCCCAGCACAGACGAGTGAAGCCAAACCATAATGAGCAAAGTTAGCGGCTGTTGTGTTGTAATTTTTAATCACTCTTCAGTCTGACCAGTAAAACTGGGAGGTGGTTATGCCATGGCCATTATGAAATACTGATGAGAAAGAACAGCACCCACATTTTTTGGGGGGTTGGTTACTAAACAGCCCGGCTGTATATTTGCATTTTGTTTAGAAAATTAAAACCAAATGACAAACATGATGTGTCAGTTGTATAATTGCAAAGTCAGTCTGCCTTCTCTCACAAATACTAATCCAAAAACAAAACATAAGTTTGGGTTATCAAATAGATTTTTAGACCATCGTTGTAATATATATATATCTATATATATATAGATATATATATATGTATGTATGCAGAAGACATTGGAAATGATACATGCAGTCCCCGATCTGTGAACGGACAATACAAGTGTCCAGATCTGTTGTTGAGGAATTGCTCTCCCTTCCTGGATGAGTGCAGCCTGCAGCTGCGCAGTGGTCAGTGGCTGTGGCTGTCTCTGATGAACACGTTGACTCAGCATGTGCCAGGTTTGTTCAATAGGAGACATATCAGGCCTAAATGCTCGCCAAGGAAGTGTCCGGATGTGCTCCTTATCCAGAAAGGCCTGCACTGCTCTAGCAGTGTGGGGGTGGGCATTGTCGCCCTGAAACAGCCGCAGGGTGGAGTACTGCTGCAAGACTGGCACAAATACAGGTTGGAGCACCTCATCTTGGTACGTCTGTCACCAGGATTTCCACTGAAAACAGTCAGATCAGAAGTGGGCATGCAGGGCTGTGGCAGCAGACACACACTGAACTCGGTTATCTTCAGTCAGTCGCAGCAGCCATGTCACTGATAAAAATGTTGGACATAAACTGCATAAACCAATTCTGAGGTGTATAAGTGAGTTAGTTCACATGTGTTCAGTAAACAAAATACCAGTCCTGCTTTTGACTAAATCAGTCAGCCATGACTGAAAACTACTCATGTAAAATGTTTGGGTATAATAGGAAATTGGGGAATGGATTTAAAACAAAGACTGATTATTTAGCTGATTTGCCATACTAATAATTAGTTTACTGTTTTTCAGTGTTGTGAAAACTCACTGCAGTTTAGATCCACATCTAGGAAATCACTGGCAGAGCACCGAGCAGAGCAGCGCTCTGATAGGTCCGATTTGTTCTGATTGTTATCAAGTATTACTGAGGAAAAAGCTTGTATTTTTGTGTCTATCGCTTGTTCCAGTCTCACGCGGGCATCATGAGGTGCAGGGTCCTGAACTGTGTCATTGGAGTTACGAAATAAGGATGGGTCACTTTACAAATCAATTCAGACCCACGTCACAGTTTAATGTTGTTTTAAATGCAAGTTTGTTTATGAAAGACAAGGATTTTTTTTTCATCCTGAGGTCAGCAGGGAGCCCCATTGTGCTGGCTTTATTAGTATACTTTAGTGTGAGTGTGTGGGAAGGAAATAGAGGGAAAAAACCCACCCAGAAAGGAATTATAGGGCAAAAATTTAACGTACTAACTACTAACAGATCTGTTGCACATTCGCTAATGGCAATCAGAAAATGTTTCACATCAAAATCACTTCTCAGGGAGCTACATTCAAAATTGAAAAGGCATGTTTCAGAGAATATGTGGATTCTCAGAAAGAAAAACTAATTCCTATCCAAAACATTCCCAAGCTGCTAATTTTAGACACATGTTGGGTTGGTTTAATGATTCCCCTATTTCTTTGTCCTTCACAACAAACAGACTGTTTACCAACAAAATATTTTTCTTGTACTCCATATTCTTAGTTAATAGCCATAAGCTACACACAGAGGGGCCACATGGTAAAGTAATATAGCACACTATATTTAGTCATGTCATTCTTTGGGATAGGCAGCACTTTTCTTGTGGGAAAATGAAAACGAGAAATTTACCCAGCTGTGCTGCTCTCTGTTTGTCTCGCTCTGTTATTCATCTAGTTTTTTCTTCTTCTTCTTCTTTTTTTTTTTTTTTTAAGAAAACACAACCATTCCCAACTTGCGTGAAGTGAAGGAAAACATGACCATGGGAAGCACACTGGTGACGAATCCCAAAGGGGGATTTCTGGTAAGCAGGAAGTCCTCTACATTTTCTATAGACAAGAAGAAGAAGGACTGATCTTTGCATATTTGCTCCAGGGCTACTCAGCAGCGAATTTACAGAATGCTCACTAAACCTTTGGCCTCCACGGAAAAGTCAGGCTTCGTGTCCTGGGAATGTAACAGGATGCTGTGAATCAATTGTGGTAATGTTGAAGTGTTTAGACATGTAGGGTTGTGCTTAAGAAATCTGGTAAAACTTTATTTAAACCTGAGGATCAGATTACCAATGTGTCAAAACTACAGCGCCAGTAAATGCATGTTTTTGCAACATCTTCAATGGTTCGAGTATGAAAATCTAATGTAGAAATGTGAGGTGGAGCTGCAGTTTAAACCATCAATGTGATTCACACAACATGTCAACACCACGTCTGTATTTAGAAGGTGGAATCAAACACCCAAAACATTTGGTATAAATCAGGCTGCCAGAGGAAACCTATGAGATGATAATGAGCAAATAATGAGTTTAATAACACATTTCAACACAATCTAATCACCAGCTGGACTGCATGTGTGTTTAGTCATTTACTGAACATTTACAATACTAATTTATAGCCGTGCCAGTCGTTATGCCTGCTTGTTGAGCCATCACAGTGGTGCACTGATTTTCCTGAACTATTACATGCACTGTTATGGAATTTTCTGCAAACCTGAATGGTTCCCAAAGGACGAATCCTAATAAGTATACTGCTCCAACTAATACTTTTTTTAGCTTCAGGTTTTCTATCAGTTTGCTAATTTCACTTTTTGCTAATTAGCAAATGTTAGCAATAATAAGATAAAAAATACTAACAATGCTAAGTAGGCCTTTGTTTCTGGGATTACTAGCATTGTCTTTGAATAAGAACTTAAGTACTCACAACTACTTGTATAAAGTCTTTATTATCACAACAAGAAGAAAAAAAAACAGAAGTGTTTTCAGCACATGGCTTTTCTCAGAGTTTCTAATACACACGTATTAGAAACTTCATCAACATACAGCAGTGACGATGTGCTCCAACCACATACGTAGATCACACACCATTAACACTATCAGGGACACATTCAAAGACAAAAAATGAACAAACTATATCACATAATACACAACTCAAATCTGTATCTAAATATTAATTGACCACGAAAACATTGCATGGAAGCACATAAAGTTCTGTCTCCTTTTCTCATTTCCTCTTTGTTTCTGTCTTCAGTAGTTCTGAATCTCCTCTCATCCATGACCTCACAGTAGTGGAAAATTAACTAGTCACAGCCTTTGAGTCTCTGTTTGTTTGTATGCTTGTGTGTCCTGTTTCCACAGGCGTGTGGTCCTCAGTATGGCTACAAATGCGGCCTGCAGCATTTCATCTCAGGAGTTTGTGCGAATGTCAGCTCTTCCTTCCAGATCCTCAACTCTTTTACAAAATATCAAGGTACAGTACAGAAAATCTGCTCAAGACAGGATGCTGTCTGTACAAGTTGTCTGTCTGGGTTGAGAGATTGCAATCTCCTCGTCATACTAGTACCACCCAGGACCCTGACTTTAAACTCACACTCCCTCAGCGAACAGAGAGATTAGAGCATTCTTCTTAATGTAAACTTGTCTGTGACCCCCCCCCCCATCCCTCTCATGTCCAGCCCAGCCCATCTGCTGCATTGTATGCCCAAGTTAGGAGACAGTTTACTGGGCTTGCATGGCGTTTCCCTGGATGGAAACAGCTTTGAAAGAACAGTGTACAGTCATTTTCTCTTTGATTCCCTCAGTTTTTCTGAATCACTGTTACTTTACCACAAAACTGCTCATATACACAGACTTATTGTATACTGCTCATACTCATTTAATCCACTAAATAATGAATGAGGATAAAAAAAAAGTTTAGAATGAAAAAAAAAGACTTTAGAAATACAGTTCCTACAGTTTCATTGTTCCTACAGTGACGTGTTGCCTCAAGTCATTGTTATACTTAATATAATCATAACTGTTAAGTTTCTACATTAAGTTTGAAGGTTTAAAATCAATATTTACAACCGATTTCACAACTCGTCAACTCTAGTTCCTCCACAGGTAAATAATGAAACCAGGATGCCTGCCTTCCACGGCTTTTACTGAAGTTTTTTTGTACCTTTTTATTTGTATTATCTGCTACATACATAATGGTAATTGTAATTGTTGTAAGCCTTTACCACCCACCAATGCACAGCAGTATCTTTTTGTAAATTGACTACACAGGTCTGCCACCTTTTGAAGTAAAACTGATTTCTAGTTCACTGAGCCGAAAGACCAATGGGCTCATGCGACGGCGATGGGTCCATTTGTCTGTCCACAATTCACTCCTCCTACTGTTTGGTTACAAGTTATTCAAAATTACAAAATAGTCACCTAATGGTTCTTCACCCAAATTGTACTCAAGATCAAAATCATACTTTTGATTTTATGGACACATTTTCACACAAATTGCTACTCTTAAAAGTATTGGTCTGGATGCATAGGTTTGTTTATGACATAATAATGTCTTAAGCTCGGTCAGTGAGAAACTAGGAGTGTATGGTAGGCGCAGCAGCCATTTGTGGTGGGCAACAATAACATGGTTCTCCAACACAATCAGTATAACTTCACATTTTTATGAATGAAGTCAATTTACAACATTACACTCCACGTTCTTCTCCTATATTTGCTATTCCTATTATGCTAGCAGATTCTCTTCTTGTATAATAATAATAATGTTTGTAATGTAACAATCTAGTAAAACAATAGTAGAAGCCTTTAAAAAAAAAAAAAAAACTCCATATTTTGTAACAGAAATATTGATTTTCTTCTCCCATTGTGCTACCCTCTATAAACCTCCCACTCCAACTTATACGTACACACACGTGTGTGCGCACGCACACACACACACACACACACACACACACTGATCTACGTTATTACATTTTGATTTGGAGCTTGTGTGTTTACTGTGGACACAAGTAAACAGGAAAAAGACTGAATATGTTACATAACCTGATGTCTCACTTAGGAGAAAAATCACCAATCAAATAATCTTGTGTAGACTAGCCAAAAGTAAAAAGAAGCAAAAGAAAAAAGTCCAGTCTCAGCTTTCAGCACGCCTGTTAGTGCTTACAGAGAGAAACTGAAAACTAAACGTACCCTTTAATTAAATGTCATTTTTGGCTTTGTTCCAGAGTGCGGGAAGGAGATGGACCTTGTGATCGTGCTGGATGGATCTAACAGTATCTACCCCTGGTCGCATATTCAGGACTTTCTCTATAAGTTCATTGGGAGACTTGAGATTGGACCTAAACAGACACAAGTCAGTTGCACTATTTAAAGAAAAAAGTAAAAAAGCCAATTCTCTTTGCATATAGAGTACTTTTTAAAAGCCTTTACCCACGCCATCCATCATTTCAAAATATAAAGAAATGAAGAGTGGCTTTAGATGTTTGCAGAGTGGTTTATGGGTGCATTCAGTGCAGGCTGTAGACTCATACATGAATGAATAAATGGAATAGTTATATAACATCAATCAGATATAGAAAAGGAATGAATGGAGGATTATATTAGTTAGTAATTATGTTTAATGACTTTACTGTGCTCCATTATGGAATTTTTCCACACATGTAAGATGCCCTTTATAAAGCAGAGTTCATAAACTGAACACTTTACAGTCTTTAAAGTAATTTCAGCCTCTCGCTCACTAAGTTTAAACCTGAGTGTATTTCTGTCCACTTGTCTTGGATCGCTCTGTGAATGGGTTTTTCTTATGGTTACATTGATCTGGCTCACAGCTTGTGGACTTTTCCACAGGGAAGCACTGGAAAGTCTTCCTACTGTGGAGTCTAGTGGTTGGAAGTCAAATCTTCCATTGCTGCTGAAGTCCTCTGCAGTCTGTATAAAGAACATTGTGTCATATCAAGCCCACCAGACCTCAGCCACATCCTCTGCAGACTGTCTGGGAGGAGAAGCTGAGGAAAGAACATAGAGAGAAATTTAATGTAGGAGAAAGTTGGCATGTTAAATGTGTGAATGTATGCGTGTTTTCTAGGTGGGCATTGTGTCTTATGGCGAGACTGTGACTCATCGCGTCAACCTGAGCCAGTTTGACAACATGCCTGCTTTGCGGGAATTTGTCCAAGTCCTTCCTCAGCACACTGGCACCAAGACGATGACTTTCCTGGGCATTGATACTGCCAGGTACCTAACATTAACTGTCTTATTTGGGCAAGCCCGGCAACGGTTGACCACAATTAATAATTGAGTTTTTGTGGTTTGGCAAGGTTCAATGGATATTTGAATAGGAAACTGTCATTTCAGGTCTGCTTGACAATAGATGCAAAGCACAAATTTTTCACAGGGTTGTCATGGGCTGACCGTTAGAAAAAAAAATAGCACAAGCCTTCCAATTGGCCTTGCAGATAAATTTTCAGACATGATGGAACTCAAATCTTGTGAGGAAATTAAAAAATAGTGTTGCAATTGATGTGTCGTCAGAAAACAAAAAACTAGCATAAGTCAGGTTGGTCTGAGTAACTTTGAAATTGATTGCATTTCAGAGAGGAAGCCTTCATGCCAGAGCGTGGTGCACGACCTGGAGTTAAGAAAGTCATGGTGATTGTGACTGATGGAGAATCACATGACTACTATAATCTACAAAAGGTCATCAAAGCTTGTGAGGATGATGACATTGAGAGATTTGGCATCGCTGTGAGTACAAAATATTTTGTGATGTTTCTGTTTTTGGTCCTAAAAATGTATCTGTTGATGTTAAGTACTTTCTTGTTTACAGGTTTTGGGGGACTACAGTCGCCAGAACAAATCTCTATCAGAGGTGCAAAAGTTTATCAAAGAGATCCAGAATATCTCCAGCGAACCTATCCAAGACCACTTCTTCAATGTGTCTGATGAGGCTGCTTTACTGAACATTGTGGATACACTGGGAAGCAGGATTTTGGCCTTGGAAGGTAAACGCATAGACACACAATATGGATGCTCTCTAAGCTACTTTAGCAGTTTCACTTTTGTCAAAGAGATGGATGTTGAAATAGTTTGACAAAGACCTGCAAAAGCAGGCCCGTAAATAGATCCAATAGGTATGAATAAAAATTACATGCTGAACACATTCGACAAATAAGACATTTAAGGCAAAAGGATCAATTCATTCAGCTTTATTTATATAGCGCCAATTCACAACAAAAGTGAGGGTGTTTTATATTGTAATAGAAAAGCCCACAATAATAGAGGAAACTCCAACAATCATATGACCCCCTATAAGCAAGCACTTGCTGACACTGACCTCTGTAAATGACTTTGTGGGCTCAGTTCATCATTTTAGGATGTGTTGAAAAAAAATTTTGTCAAAGGTATGTTTACTGGCTAACGACTTCTGATGGATAAGTCATTAGCAAATAAACCGCATGAGTTTCACAGACAGCTCCACCGCTCACTGGTCACATTCATTTTAGAAATAATAAAATGGCACACACGGAAACGGTAGCGATGCCCATCGTTTTTATTATCTTCGCTTTCATGTTAAGCTAACCTAAGATATTACCTCAGTTGTGTCACAGACAAATATTTCCCCCAAATTTCAAACTGTACCCATAGTTAAGTTCCAGACCCATATTCTTTATTTTTTTCTAAGTAATAAAAAACAGATTTGACAACATGTGATTATCTGTGGTCTATGTACATGTAGCTAAACTGAAATTTCCCTTTCTTCAGCTACAAGTGGAAATTCCACTTCCCCGATTCAGATGGAGATGTCCCAAACTGGGTTTAGTGCTCACACTTCAAACGTAAGTTTCAATCCAACTGTTTATGTGCGATTAATACGCATACACCAAACTGCTACCAAATACTTTGTTTACACAGTAATAGTTGGATCCTGTTAAATCACTTACTGTAACCAGACCGCACCAAATGGCTGAAGGATGAATCATAATTTTGAGATCACAGCAGTGATAAGTTGCTCTATCTGTGGATTCAAAATGAACCGTTTGCACGGACATGGATTCATGAAGTTAACTGCTGAACTCATACCGACACAATACCGCATTGTTATCTGTGCTCCATCTACAGCCGTTTGGTGATTCAGCTCTGTGGGTAAATTTTGGGAAACTTGAGACTTGCTCACTGTGATATCCTGGTGCTATCTTGTCTGATTGTATGTGAGTCAGAAAGCAATTGAAAGGTGTACACAGCAGAAAAGTCTATAAGGGATGTTGAGTCAGAAGGCTATTTGAGTCCATTCACTATCTATTTCCTGCATATAATCAAAAAAACGCCCCTTTTTTAAGTTCCTCCTCCTGCTCTTATCTCCTCTGGCTCTCTCTTACTCTGAAGTGGCTCCTATGCTGAGTCATACTACTGAATCCTAAACATGTGATGCCACACTTTAGCAGTCATTAGTGTGAAAGAGCCACTTGACGCACTTTGTTGTGGCTAATGAAATATGTCATGTCCTGTTGCAACCCCTCCCATCCCTATTAGTTAAGTGTGCTTCCTCTGGACAAAAAAGAGTGATAGATATATTCAATTCAAATAATATATATATATATATGCTTATTATTTTATTATGGGATCAATAGCTGTACTTTTAAGCTGCACTTAATGTGCACTTAAAAGCCACAGTCCTATTCCAAAGTCAGTGCTCTTTCTTACTTAAAAAAAAAAGTAATCTGGATCTGTGCCATAGTATCATTTTTCATTTTATTTTTTCATTTTTTTATTATTGCTTTTGCATAATATTGCTACCAGACAAATTCCAAATAACTATAAAAACAGAAAGTTGTGAAAAGCACCCATCAGCGGTGAAACTTTGATTGTTTGGGATCTTGAAGGTCTCTGATGAAGGGTGCTTACACAAGTGCAGAACCTAAATACAACTTTGTGATGCTTGCACTCTGCCACTGCTTACCCCCACTACATTTGAAGGGGTAAGTAGTGTATATGAATTGCAGAGTCTACCTCAAAGTATCTCTACCTCATCGATTTGGCATATTTTTGTGTTTGGATTTATTATTGCATTTTTTTAGGGATATTTTGCTTGTTAGTGTAGATGTGTAAACCACTACACTATGGAGCCACTGTTTTGGTGAAATAAAGAATTGGGGTTTTTTTTTCCACCACATATTTGTCTGTTGTCTCCTTTAGGAAGGGGTGTTACTGGGAGCAGTGGGAGCTTATGAATGGAATGGGACAGTGGTAATGTACACTCCTGGAGGAGACGTGGTTCCAGGGAAAGATGATTTCTTTGATCCAATGAAAGAGGCTGGGAATGAAAGGCTGGCCGGGTACCTCGGTGAGTGGAAACTTAATAAATATATAGTTCCTTTAAATGTCACTGATATATAAATTTAAAGTCTTCATGGATTAAAAAAAATATATAATAACTGACCTTTAAGTGAGTTCCTCAACACAACGCTTGCTCTTGTAGTTAATTACATACATCAGCCTTTACTATAAAAGAGACATTTTTGAATGTTTTTTGGTGAAATGTTTTTAACATATTTACGTATTATACATATTTAGCCTTAAAAATGAAGGGGTCTGAGTTTGTTAGGCGTAAAATATTCTAACAACTTTACTAATACACTGCAAAAAATTAAAATCTACTTAGGAGGCTATTTATAGTATGTACCTTTCCTTCTCATATGTATTTATGTCAATTATGGAACCAAAATTATGGATAATTTTAATGTTTATATACTTTTATTACCAGCAAAACAGCAATTATGGAGTGGAAGGAATAAATATCTAAATATCTAGGCCTACTTTACTATAAAGGGCTACAGGCCACTTTAAGTACTAGCTGTGTTTGTTGGATATAATCAAATTTAAAGCAGCCTACTTTAATAACAAATAAAACAGCCTAATAATAAAAGTAAAAATGCTGACGTTCTCTGTTTTCTCTCAATATGGAGAATCAGGACTAGCCATGTATGTGTATACATCCATTTTTTGCATTTGGGGAGTGTAAAGAATTACATAAAGTCATGATAAATAAATAAAATTTAAAAAATGACCTTAAATGACCTTACAAATATATGTTTATGAGTGCCTGATTAACAGAGTCTTCCTGTTTTCTCCTCGTCTTTGACTGTTGCTTTATTTAGATTATTATTTATGTTAATAATTTCTTGATATATCAATCTAAAGGAAGTTAAAGCTAAAAAAAAACGCTGAATAAAATACATGGAATACACACCTTTTTTTTTGTTCTACGGACCTAGATCTGATCTAAGTGTTTCTGATTTAAAAAAAGTTTTTTTTTAAAAAAAGATAGCTGCAGAATAAATATGGAAGTTTCTGCTGCAAGGAGGAAAAAAGGTACATCATTTGTCTGACTTCGAAAGCAGATTCTGTTCTCTGTGTCACATAAATAATGATACACAGGCTCGTCTCTCCCTGCTGATGCCTTTTATGGCTCCTAAAGCAGCCGTGGTATCTTAATATCAAGTTATTTAATCAACATGTCATTAGATGGAGCGCTGGTAGCTCGCATACTATAAACTCAGCTGTTGGCACGTGCTCGTTTCGAATGCTCAGGCTACAGCATGCAGAGGCGCTGTGCGCTTTTCTAAGTGGGTGTGTGTTCCTTTCCAGTGTTTTACAGTTTCCTTCTCACACACAGAAGTAAACAGCTGCCAGAGGAGGCATTAAAAATATCCCATAAACAGAGCGAGGGTGCATTTCTTTTCTAGAGGAATCGTAAATCGCAGATACTTTTGTGACACACTCCTGAAGGTCTGTACTGCATGGATTGAAAAAAACGCGCTTGTAAATGCATTCTCCGCAGGGTATGATGTTCAGTCAGCATCCACGTCTGAGGGAGAGCTGTACATCACAGGTGCACCGCGGTACAACCACACCGGCCGCGTTGTTATCTACCGACTCGATGAAAATAACGGAATCGTCATCTCGCAGATACTGAAAGGAGAACAGGTGAGTCTTTGGCAGGCTTGGCTAGCCTCAGTTCCTCAGTGCGCTTTTGCACTGGAGATGTGAGAAGCTTAAAGATGCGGTGCTGTTTCTATCGTAAGCTAATTACACATGTGCCTTTAAGGAAAATAATAAAAAAAGGGAAAGATGCAAAACACAGTAATTAATAGAAAACACACTTTGTCCGCTGTTGTGTTTTCACCTCAGAGCCACTGTAAAAACAGGTAATTCATATAAGCCATTATTTATAGAAACAATAGCTTCATTTATGTCTGTGGTGCTCGCAGTAGAGGAAAAAGTCTGAAAAAGTAAAAAAAAAAAGTCCAGCAAAACATCCACATGGATATCAGCCAATGAGAGAACTCCAAGGACTGGCTGGGCAGATGGTCAGTAAGTGGCTCCAGGCCATTCATTCCTGGAAGTGCCCAATAACACAAGGAACACTATGTTTAGTCCAAAGTGCGCTATTAAGGAGCAGTGTTTAAAATATGGCTACAAAATGTGCCTGTATGACATGTCATCAGCCTGATTCAAACAGAAATAAAATAATGCAAAAAAAACAAGTGATGTGCAACATATTTAATATAGACACACTAAACAGTAATATAACAAGTGTATGCAATATTAATTTTAGTAAACACTGTTAGATAGCTTACAATATATCAATAAATAGTAAATAAATACATAAAAGCACAATAATATAAATATTGATGACTATGACTGTAAATGTATGCATATTTATGTCTTATATATTCAGGACAAGAGGCTGGTGTAATTCATCATTATTTTGGTCAAGATGCACCAAATTCTTTGTGAGCATTCAGCTATTTTAGTTTATATTATATTAGTCTGTGGCTTAGTGTGGGCTCTCTGGGTTCACTGCTTACTGCATATAATGTGCAAATTGAATGTAATGTTCAGTGGAGTAAACATTGAAAGATGGTTTGGGGCTTTGCGCAGATTGGTTCCTACTTTGGCAGCGTCCTTCAGACTGTTGACGTGGATAAGGATTCCTTGACTGACCTGCTGTTGGTCGGAGCTCCAATGTACATGGGCCCAGAAAAGGATGAGCAGGGACGAGTCTATGTCTACAGGCTCAAGGTACAGAAAATAAGATCAGTCGGATAACTTTTGTCAGACGTTTGCTAAAAGTCACGAAATAAAAGAGCTTTTTTTGTCTTTCCTCCGTTACAGAATAACAAATTTGAGCATGAGTATACTTTAAAGCCTATCAATCAGTCCTGCTGTACGCTCCAATCAACCGGCTGCACCAATAAAAATGAGCCGTGCGGTGCCCGGTTTGGTACAGCCATTGCAGCAGTGACAGATCTTAACCTTGATGGGTATAATGATGTGGCGATTGGTGCGCCTTTTGAAAATGACCACAGAGGGGCCGTCTACATCTATCACGGAGACCAGAAATCACTCAAAGAGAAATTTGTACAGGTGAGAAGACGGAATTGATAATACCGAAAGATCTGTTGTCGTTGTTTTCATTACAGTATATTTTAGATAAGGCTACAGACACTTCCGCTCTGTGCAAATACTGTTCACCTAAGTTAGCGTCACTATTATATCCACAATGGATTTAAATTAACTCCAATTTTGCCAAAATATTCCCTGCTTTGTTTGTCGGTGTGTCCTCAGCATATTCCTGCAGGTGGCGATGGTGAAAAGGTCAAATTCTTTGGTCAGTCCATACATGGAGTCATGGATCTAAATGGAGATGGAATCACTGATATCACTATAGGAGGTCTGGGAGGGGCCTCGCTATTCTGGTGAGTCGTGGCCCATCCTCACATACAAACAGTCACTCCAAAAACCACACATTCCACTTCAATCATTAACAGCAGCAGCAGTCCTGCAGCCCAGAGACAGCATACATGTCCACTTTCCATTGCATTAATCAGGGTTTAGACAGCTGTGCACGTCCCACTGGGGTTGTAGGCTGGTGACCATCAACCTCCTCGTGATTTCTCTTTTAAAAACCCCCGCAACATACTTCACAGTTGGAGAGCAGCATACATCCTCAGCCCACAAAGTTTTGAAGCCAACAGCATGATTTAGCTTCCAAGGCAGACTTTCTCCCACAGCTTCTACTGACAGAGCCTCGACTAGGCTGTGTGAAAACTCCATTTCCCAAGTGGCTTAGAGTTTAAAAAGGATTTGGCAGCAGGCAGGCTCTTCTTCCTGGACTGCTGGCTCTGTTTTAGAAAGCTTAACATTTGGATGCCGAGAACTGAAGCCAAGTTTTATCCTCAAGATGCATTAGTTCCTTCCTTTGTGAAAGCGGATGCATTTAGTAAAAGTATTTATTTTACCCTGACTGACTGCATCAGTGACATCATCTATTTAATGTGCTGCTGTAAATAGTTGGTATGGAGCAAGTTTTACTACTTTTTAGTTAGTTGCAGTACTGTGTGCAGGATGTGCAGTACTTGAACTGCACTCGCACTGTTCCTGCGTGCTTTGTTTTCTAGTAGTTGATGTGTTTCGTTTGTGTTACCAGGTCCAGAGATGTTGCACAGCTGCATGCCAGCATGACTTTCAACCCCTCTAAAGTCAACCTCCAGCAGACTGAGCACCAGTGTGAACACGGCAATAGGAAATCTATTTGCGTGAAGACCAACGTGTGCTTTACCTACAGAGTCAAATCCAACCAGCCAACTGTAAACAAAACTGCAAGTGAGCCATGTAACAAACCAAAACGATTCTGCAATTTTTCTCGCTTATTTTTCTTCTTTATAACCACATTTTTTAAAAACTTCTTGTGTCTTGTAGATATGACCTATACTATAACACTGGACAGTCTGCGTGCTACATCCAGGGCTTCATTTATTAGCAAAGATTTAAAAAATGATCGCAGGACTACAGAGAAGTTCACTATCATGGACGGAACGAAAGAATGCATGGAGAAAACCTTCATGATGTCGGCAAGTCTTCAGTTGTGTTTTCTTACCTGTACAAAGTCTGACTTTATTGTCAGTCTGCATCTACTAAAGAAGTGGATTCCTTTTGTTGCTACGCTGCTCATTAGTGAAAGTTATATTCAAGGCCTCCTGGAAATGTTAATAGTGTTTTAGGGCTGTTAGCCAGAGAGGAGGGAGGGTAAAGCTGTGCTATGCAGAGCAGAAAGACCTAACATGAAACAGACCCTGTTCTGATCAAAGCATGCTTCGTTTAAACCTCGTGCTGCACTGGCCAATAAATTATATGGAGACACTTGGAGGAGAGGAGTGAGGATAAAACAGTGAGTAGACTGAAGTAGAAGGTGAATTAGGTAGTGATCCATTGACTACTTTTACCTATAACTGCTACAAGCTTTTAAACCTTTGCTGTACCACCTACTCTAAAACCAAGCCGTCTTCTTGGGCAGTTTCTCCTTCCGGGCATTCGTGCCAGCTGTGGATTTCTCTGACTGGCTAACCCTTCAGTGAAGGAAAGAGGAGCTAATCGTTGGATACAGCTGTTGTTATTATGTGTGTTGAATATGAATACCTGCTCTGTTCAAGTGGGCAAGTCAGACCAGAGACTTCTCACTTGTTCTCGGGCAGAGGTCTTTCAGGGTCGAGAATTTAACGAGCACGGAAGAAGCGCCGCGTCTATATCCCCTGAATCCGAGACGGATCCAAATCGGAACTTGTCTGACAGAAAAATTCTCTGTGCTGAAGCATCAGTTAAAATAAAAATAAAGTTAATATCAGTGACTGAAATACTGAAAAAAAATCATCAACATAGCAACAATTTATAAACAGTGTGGTTTATAATTATTTAAGCAACAGGCGCAGTCTGTGCAGTTCAGTGTGGCTGATTGTAAATGCTTCATCAGCGTCCTTTGAGGTTTAATCAGCATTTGGAACGGTCTCAAGAAGGAGTCAAATCTATCCCTCACAGTGACTTCATGATAGGCCTTGCCTCAATGTGACGCATCTCTTTCAAATTGGATCTGCCTGTGTCCATCATATGAAGGCTTTGCACACTCACACAAACACAAATAAATCTCAGTTACTTTGGTAGATTGCTTTTTTTTGTCAGTAGCAGTCGTGATTTGGAGAGACTGATCACAAACCTGTCTGTCCTGACGCTCCTGGCACTAGCGAGCGTTGCTTTTTGGGGCGTTTTCAGTGAGGCGGCTTTGATGAAGGACTGTGCTGCCACCATGATGATGCTTTCTTTTAACCGGTGAAAACACTGTCTCAACATCTTCTAAATGGACAGGAGCAAAAGTTTACACTGACTCTTATAATTCCCAGAGGACGAATCCAAATGCCTGATGGTTCTCTGACCTCTGCTCTACCATGCGTTTGACATTTCTTTTAGTTTAAAGTGAAATGCTGAATGGTTTTCCAGCGAAGTGTTGCAAATAAACACTGGAGACTTCATTTGTTCTCAAAACGCCTTCAGTTCTTCCAGAGAATCAAAACAGGGGCATTATCTTGCTGGAAGTAGCCACTAGATGACCTTAAATAGCAGCTGAAAGGGGGTGACAAAGGTCAGGTGCATTACTCAGATATGCTGTGCTATCAAAGCTATGATTGACTTGAAAGGAGTGAACTGTGCCAAGAAAGCATTCCTCATATCATTACACAGCTCAGTGTTCAACTGACAAATTTACCACGTTTGTTTTGAAAGAATCAGTTTGCAGTTGATGCAGCAAAGCTTCAGCGTCAGAAAGCATCCAGTTAATTTTGACCTTAAAGTCCTCCATTGTTCTTAACTTTTTTCTCCCTCTGCCTTTTATTTTCCATCCTGCTTTGCCTCATCCTCCTCTATCCCAGGAACGGCTAGACTTCCGAGGACCTCTGACGGTGTCTGTGGAGTTTGGAAAAGCTGATGAAGAAGGTCCTGTGCTGGATGAAAGTCTTCCCAAATCCATCAATGCCAATGTAAGGCCACTTATATCACTTATGGTTTCTTTTAGTAAAATAACCGACTAGTTACAGCAAGCAGAACATTTAAAGTCGCAGACAGGAAGAATTTGACCCCAGTCTGTTTTCATAATCCTGTAGCGAGGAGACAGGTTTTCTTTTTTGGCTCAGAAACATGCTGCTGATACAGTATATTAGCTTCTGCAACAGCTGACTACCATCCTTCAGTTTCAGCCCGCATTAGTGTTTCAGCACCAGCAGCCAGGATGATCTTCCCACACCCCCACATGCATATTTCCTCTAACAAGAGGGTTCCCAGATAATTGTTGGAGTAAGTGATGTTTCCCGATAAAGCTGGGAAATATCACAGGAGGATTCAACTTCAGCACATACTAGAAAATGCATTTAAAGCCCGTATGCATTAGTCGCATCGTTATCTTTGCTCACACCTAAACGCACAACCACATGTGTCATGTTTAAAAGCGTCCACAGATCCCGTCTCCCCTCATGCTGCGTCACGGGGACCTCTCCTGTTATTGTTATTGACAGGAAGAGAAGGGGACAAACACCCAGAGAAGAGGAAGTTATCAAACGGAAGTGTTTTTCTTTTGACATTGCACTGCAAATGATATTCCAATCCCATCCTTT
The DNA here is from genome assembly GCA_015106755.1 of Etia nguti. Lineage (NCBI taxonomy): Eukaryota > Metazoa > Chordata > Actinopteri > Cichliformes > Cichlidae > Etia > Etia nguti. Next base: position 30,690 of record VUQG01043386.1, read on the forward strand.
TTGGGAGAGAAGATACTGTTGATCTTATCAGTCCAGTGGGAGACTATTAGGAATGGGAACAAATGCGACTGTGAGCCTGAAACACTCTCAGGGGGAAAAGGCAAAGGAAATGAAGGTCATCTAAAGGAACACTTCTTCTCAGGGGTGCAAACAAACATGCAGCAGCTTATTTTCATTCTTATTGCTAATTTCACTTACAAGTTATCTACTGGACTCAGTGTATTCATGCTTCAATATGAGGCTATGTAAGTTTGAGTCTGGACCACGACTGGCTTTCAAAGTAGTTGTGAAGTGACGCAGTCATCTTGTATGTACAGATCTTAAACTCGGATTTGAATTGGCCTTAACCTCGAACAAGTATCATTCTGCAAGGCCAAGTAAAAATGCAGCTTTTTGAAATGTTTAATTTCTTATTTTCTTGAAAATGTCTTGTAGATTACTTTAATGGACTGTGGAAACAAAACTCAGACGTGCATTCCTGACCTCTCCCTGAAAGCTAAATATAAGATGGAAAGGTTAGTGGAATTATTATTATTGTTATATTGTTATTATAAAACCAAAAACGAGCATGACAGATCTCAGTTTGAGCATTTATTTCCGTCTTTGTACTGTTTTCAGTTAAATACAGGAATTTAAATGAATTTGCATTTTTTGGCATATTTTTTCTTTAATGTTATTCTGTACTTTTTCTTTCTCACATCAGAGTTGTTACTTGGTGTGTTGTAAGTCATAGTTTTGGAGTCATTCAGCTGAGTCAGACTGTTCCAGAGTATGACTGCACCCTTGTGTTGATGTGTGTGCATCGCATCCAGCCGTTCTGACTTTTTTTGTTTATTTACTTCTCCAGTATATTGATCAAAGAAAAGGAAATCATTTATTTGAATATCAGCGTCAAAAACCTCAAAGACAAAGCTTATAACACCAACGTGAAAATCAACTTTACACAAAACGTCAACTTTGTGAACGTAGAGGTAAGAACCCTTTCCCTCCTCTCTCTGCGCTGTTTGACTTTACAGACTGAAGCAATGCGTGTGATTCTGTGAATACAATTCTTCAGCCAGATACAAAGACGACCACTGTAAATGACACTGAAGTGAGCATTGAAGTGGGATACCCCTTCTTGGGAAACAATGAAGAGGTGCGGGATCCGTACAACATCTTACCTGTACAATATATTTTCTTTTTCTTTACCTCTGCTCACTAAAACTATGGTTTGGTGTCAAATCCACAGGAAAACATAAGAGTGAAATTCGAGGTGAATCTCAAATATGTTCAGAAGGAAATTCAGTTCAGTGTGACAGCTACAAGGTGAGAGGATCCCTCCATTTTTCTGCACATCATCAGGAGCTAATAATTCTGGAAAAAAAAAAAGATTGAAAAGTTTTGCTTCTGTTTATTCTGTGATTAATTGTCCAAAATGGTGGATGGATGTTCGTGTTAATTTTACTTATGCATTTAAATTGTATTTTTGTAGTGACAATGAAGAGGATTTCTCTACCATGAGTGACAACAGTTTGCATATCTCCATCCCTGTCAAGTATGAACTTGGACTCACGTTCAAAGTAGATGTAAAGTGAGTAGTTGTGAACCAACACCTTTGCATTAAAGATGCATTAGCATTTCCTTTTATATTGGACGTGGTAGTACCACAACAGAGTCAGACATTATGGGGGATCCTGTGCTGTGTTTTCCTCCTTGTTAACCAAGCCAGGAGCTTATGATACATGCTAGCATGCGTGTAATGACAACGTCACCGCCGTCTGGATTTTTAGTCTCGGGATTGTGAATGATGTGATTGTGTATGTAATTGTATAAACACTGCACTGGTTACCACACGCAATTAATCAAGCATAGCATTCAACCACTAAAACTAATTTTCAATTCATGAACAACAACAATGATTATATTTTAGCATTAAAAATGTCATTTTTGATTTAAAAGCTGAGTCATACTGCTGGATTAACCATTGTAGAAACATAAACAATGATTTATTACCACTGCCGGTAATTTAGGACAGGTGTGGCATAATCGTGGTCTAATATAGCAGCTTTAAACAAAAAAACCCCAAACATTTATTAACAGACTTTTCTAAAAAACACAAATTCATTATTTGCTTTTACTTTAAGGTTATTTAGGATTTCTCACTCGTAGTTTGACCCTTGACCTTTTGGTGTCTTGCAGTCCAATAACTGTCTAATTACAACACCTAGAGTTGCTGTGATGGCTTATTGTAGTGTGCCACGGTTTCACTCGGTGGGTTTTTGAGCAATATCAGGCTTTAAAATGGGGTTAAAAGAAGAATGAATGTTGTATTGACATCCTTTCAAAATGCATTTTTTTGCATCTTGTGCTGCCAGCAAGTGGCCTAAATATGTTAATGCACATAGACTGATGGCTTATTCAGGATTAGTGAAGTTGGACTGGCCCTGTAAGGAATTAGGAAGTGCTCGAGAGTGTCCTTTTTTTAGTGGCAGCAAGACTTTTGGTTCTAAAGCTCTGATTGAGAAGTGAAGAATGTAAAAAGTATGTCTCTTTCAGGTCGCCTTTGAACAACCACATTGAAGTAACACAAGAGGAGAAGTATCCCTTGAAATTCAGTGACACCAGTATGATTGGAGAAGAGGTCAACATCACCTACACGGTAACATCTGCATGCAGTGATCATATCTGATGATTTATTAATATAAGCACAGAACTTACAGCTCATACGCAGATGTGGCGCCGGGTGTCAGTAATATGAAGTCCACTCCTTTTCTGTGTCTCACATGTACTCAGGTGGAAAAGTTACGTGACGGGGTGACTCCGACCCTTGACCTTGAAATAAAATATCCTTTTGAGTCTCCGAGGAAGAACACTTTACTGTACCTGACACATGTCACCTCCTCAAATGTATGTATGCTTCCATGGATATGCAAGCGTATGCGAAGAAACAGACCGACGTTTATGTCGTTTTCTCCCTACTCTGCAGATGCAGTGTGACACAAAAGGACGGATCAATCCTTTTAAAATTAACCCACAGGTTATCGAGGTCAAACCGAAAAAAGAAACGCTTAGTAATTACCTGCTGGTGAGTGATGACATTCGTGTTCTACAGATCACTGAACTCTTCCTGCACCCATCTTACATGTTTAATTTGCTCTGCAGCAAGACAGCAACACAAAGTTTGAATCGTTTAGCTGCTCGATCTCTGAAGGCAAAAAGACTGCTCAGGTCAATGTGACATTCAGACTGTGGAAACCTACGTTTATTGAGGTACGTTTTGAGATGCGATGTCACTGCGTGCTTTTGGCTTGTCTGGCCTTCTCTGACCAGCTTTTTCTCATGGGTTGGGATAAATTTTAAATACAGTATAGTATTGGAAAAAAAGCAGGGTGACAGCTGTCTGACTGATGGACAGAAAGGAAAGAAAATATTTAAATGTCTGCCTTACAGAGCGAGTTTTCCGGTCTATACTTGATGGTGAACGGGACTTTGGACATCAGGAAGCAGAGAGACGTGTTTGAAGTGAACAGCAACGACATGACCAGAAGTGTAAGTCAGAAAGTTCTTGTATAGTAAGCATGTGCCATCTCATTATCATTAAATGCTTATGTATGTTTACATATATGTGTACATTGAAGTTTGTACTTTATTTTTCCTCTAAACAGGTCAGTATCCAGGTTTCCAAAGATACTGTCAGAGGAATCCCGTTTTGGATCATTATCGTCAGTATCCTGATAGGACTGCTCATCTTAGCACTCGTTATCTTCATTCTGTGGAAGGTAATATTCTGCAAACGATTTCAAATCATTCTGACCATCTGTGACATCATGTCACTGCAGAGTACACTCAAAAAGATTGTGGTGGCATGGTGGTTAGCATTGCTACCTCACTAACTGCATGAAGACATGCAGTTAGTAGGATTAGGTTAATTGGGGATTATAAATTTCCTATAGGTGTGTGAATGGTTTTCTGTGTTAGCCCTGTGACAGGATGTACCCCGACTCTCACCCTGGGATAGGCTCCTGCCCCCCCATGACCCTGAATTGGATAAGTGGAAGAGAATGGATGGATGCCTAAAAAACTTAAGTGTTTCAAATGGTCAAGATACGACCTCTTGACCATTTCTGTTTTATTTCTGGAGCTTTTTTAATGCTGTTATCTAACAATTAATATGGCTATATTATGTGTGTTTGGGCTTTCTGTTGTTGGCTGATAAAACATTTGTCTCAAGATCATCACTTCTGGCTCAGAAAAGCCAAAACATCAATGGCCGTAGCGCTAAACTGATAGTTTCAAAATGCAAATCCACAAACTAGCAGGAAAAATCGTGGTAGCTGCAAGATGTTTTATGTAAAGTTTGTGCGTTTGTGTCATGATTTTAAGACAGATGATGACAGAAACTCTTGGCAAGAAAGCAAATAAGCATATGTCAGAAAATGTCAAAGTATCCTTTTCTGTTTTGAGTAGTTTTGTGACTCAGTTTTCTGCTCCTCCAGTTGGGCTTTTTCAGGAGAAAATCCAGGGACTACCCAAAGGAGGAAGAGGCAGAGTGAAATATTCAGACAGCCACCCACCATCAGGACCTACAAACTGACAGACATAGGAAACGCCATAAGACCCACTGATATTAGTGCTGTGACACATTGACTGCCTGGAAAACAAAACAAAAAAACAGCATTATCTTCACTGTTTCCTGCACTGGCATTTATCAGGTAAAGCTTGCAAATACTTCTCAACTCTTTGATTTTCCAAGCGCTAGGTAACAACACTGGAGCCGAAATGAAACTGGCTCACATGTGGAGACAAACACACTGACTGTACAGAAGTATTTGCACATGCAGCAAACAGTAACAGTACGCATCAAGTCCCATCAAGCAGTTCAAGAAGAGGAGCCAGAGGCGGGACGGAGGAGACCATTACTTGTAAGGCACCAAGTTGGCCAAAAAAAGCACCATCTAACCATCTAACTCTGTGACATACAGCAGAAATCCAAAGGCTTCAGAGCTCCTGCAGCTGCACTCCAGCTTTAGAGGCAAAAAAAAAAAGTACTCAGGTTTTTTCACAATGAGGATCCAAAGTTGCCTGCGCTACTTTTACGCACGCTTTTGAGACAATATGTGAACTTTCCATGTGTTGGACCAGTCTGTCTGATAGCTTACACCATTGTGTGAAACTCTTTTGCTTGATTAGGTTTATGAAACACTGTATTAAATATAAAGTAGCTGTTGTTGTTGCTGTATTTAAACAGTATAAAATGGCACATTTTTTAATGTCAAAATGTTTGTTAAAGACCAAAACCTGAATGCAATTATTATTATTTTTTACTTAAGAAAAGTTGCAGTCTGTAATTAACCTGTCATCACCTCGGTTACCAGGGAGATACAGACTGCTGCGGCTTCAAAATCCAAATCTTTGATTGTACTGTAAATATAACTGGTCACAAATGTAAAGCTTAAAATGTACAGGATTTAATTTAATGTTTGTTTGTTCTGGGGTTTTTTTTGGATCGGTGTTCAGAGAAATGATTTCGCTCAGGTGCTACAAATATCATGAATAATGACATAAATATACACAAATTACACTCGAGAAAAGTATATGGCTTTTGTCACATTTTCAATGCTAAGATGTATGCAGATATGTAAATAACGGTATATTTTGATGAAAAGTGTTGAAAGTATAATTACTCTGTAGTGAAATATATATATAAAGACGAGGGTTTGTATCCACTATTTCGGTTTCGTTTGATTGAAAATGATATTTCAAACCTGTTGAATGACTGCGTCTGAATGCCGAGGCTGAGATATCACAGCAGAGTACTTTGATTTCCTTTTAACTTGCAAAATAGGAACCTAATAATCGTCCAGTTTAGAAATATATGTTCAACCGTTCACTAGATTCCTCTGTGTTGTAAAGGGATTCTTTGGTGGCTGTAGCGTACACAAAGCATAGCACACTCGTCTTTCTCTTGCTTCAAAGTACCTTATTTGTACCTTTTTGTTTCCAAAGTTTGCACAGCCTCCTGATATTTTAGAAGAGATTATAATCTGAATTAAAGAGAAGCATATTCTAGCCTCTTTTTGTAACTTTTCCCCCTCATAATTATGTCTTGATACTGAGGGAAATAAGCAAGAATAAGAGGCAGCTCTTCTGTTTCTTAATACTCCTCAGCTCTCACTCCACTGTTGACATAAAGCACATGTAATAAATTGTATATACGTAATGTGTAGCTGTTAGTCATTTTTTGGATTGTGTGGCCACGTTGGGTTCACGCACGAGGGTGGAGTTGCCTCTCTTTGTTCGGTCAAAGCTTACTTTCAGATAACAACTCCGAGGAACTGTAGGAGGCAAAGTGAGCTCCAGCCCAGCCTTCTACACTGCTGTGAAGTCTTCATTGTAATGCACTGGTTTGTCAGAGTGTATGTGTCCTCATTAGCACAGATATATGAACTGAATCTGATGTACAAAAAAATAAATAATTTTTATAAAGAACGTCATCATTTCTCTTGCCTTTTGTTCAGACAAAAACTTAACACACATCAGAACTGTGATATGTTTAATACACTGCTCCCAACCTGCCGTTACACCACATCCCAAAGTTGCTCTGCTGATTGAGATCTGGAGATTATGGAGGCGATTTGAGCACTGTGAACTCACTGTCATGTTCAAGAATGATTTGAGATTTGTCAGATGGTGTTATCCTGCCGGAAGCAGCCATCAGGAGATGGGTAGCAACAATACTCAGGTAGCTGTGGTGTATGAATGATGATTAGTTGGTAGTAAAGGTCCCAAAGTGTGTCAAGAAAATATCCTCCACACCATTTTACCACCAGCAACAAGAAACTTTGATACAAGGCCAGATGGATCCAACAGCTCAAAGCAGTCTGGTTATACATTCATCATCCAGAGAACTGCCACTCAATGGATAGCTTCTCTTTCTCTGATGATTCTCTGCAAACCCTAGAGATGATCGCAGAAAAATAAAGTTTCAAGACAGCAGTTTCTAAAATACTCAGACCAGCACCATCAACTATGCCAACCACAAACTTCAGGTGGTCTTAACCATGCCTTCATGTCTAAATACATAACCTGTGGGTTAATTTTAGTTCCTACCATGTGACTGGATATTTGCATTTACAAGGAATTGAACAGGTGTACCTAACAAAGTGGCCAGTCAATATACACGCACACACACACACACACACACACACACATATACATATATATATATATATATATATATATACACACACACACATATATATGTGTACACACACACTAACAGTCAAAAGTTTTAGAAAATCCCAATTTTTCCAGTTTTATATTGATAATTATGCAGTTTAATTTCTAATTGCACTCTGAAATGAAAGCATAGTACAAATAAGCAATTGGAGTTAAAAAAAAATAATCATGGAATCAATTTATAGACCAAAATGTATTCTAAACTTTTGACTCATCAAAGTAGCCACCTTTGGCTGATATAACAGCTGAACACACCCGTGGCATTCTTTCTACAATAGAAATCAAAGATTCTTCAGAAAGTTCTTCCCATATCTGTTGCAGAAGTTTCTATAAATGTGTGGCAGTTGTAGGTTGCTTTGCTTTCACCCTTCTGTCCAGTTCATCCCAAACCAGCTTGATGGGGTGTAAGTCTGGAGACTGTGCTGGCTACTCCATGTTTTCAAGTTCACCATCTTGTTCTTTTTTTTCCTGAGGTAGTTCTGGTAGAGCTTGGACTTATGTCTTGGGTCATCTTGCTGTAGGATGAACCCCTGACCAACTAGTTGCATACCAGAGGGTACTGAAACTAGTTTATACAATTACATACACTAGTTGCAGTACCCTCTGTGGCAGCCGTTTTGGTTTAGGGTGCCTCTCAGTCTGTACAAGTCACTGACTCTGGATCCAGCAAAACAGCCCCAGACCATCACACTTCCTCCTCCATGTCTGACAGTTGATGCCACACACTGGGGAACCATCCTTTCGCCTACAAGAAGGAGTACCAAGATCCTGTGTGATGAACATAATACCTTCTTTCAGTCTTCAGTAGTCCAATGGCGTTGTTTCATGGCCCAGGCCAGCCTCTTTGTCTTATTCTGACGTCTTAGCAATGGCTTTCTTGTTGCAAGTCGTCCTGTCAAACCTGCAGCTCTAAGTCTTGTCTTCACAGTTGAAACTGAGACTTGCTTACTATGACCACTATTAAGCTGTGCTCGAAGCTGTTGTCCTGTGAGCCGCCTATCACACAAGCTGTTAACTCTCAGAAACTTGTCCACCGATTCAGTTGTGGTTTTGGGTCTGCCAGACCTCTTCCTGTGACAGTTTGCCCCAGTTTCTGAGTGCCTTTTGATGGTGAAGGAAACTGTGCTCAATGACACCTTGACTTTCTTTGCAAGTTCTACATTTTTAAGTGTTATGATGGTCTGTCTCACTTCCATTGTTAATTGCCTTTTTCTCGCCATTTTTAACACACTACTTTCTGCAGTACAATACTGTTCAGCTGATGCTGGAGGGTATGGTACCACAGTGTTTTTCAACACTGCTTTTAAGCAAACAAAAGGGGTTGTAAGTTATCCAGAAAATTTGAAACACCTGTAGGAATTACTAGCATCAGCTTTCGAAGCTTGATCAACCTCCATTTCTGCAGAGCAGTTTTGAATTGTTAACCCATTTTGTGTTCCCTGAAAAAGGCCTTTTTGTATAATTCTGAAATGAACATTATTTTTCAGTTTTGGGTAACTTTAGCGGGGTTTTTTTGTTGTTGTTTTTTTTAACCTCTGGCAGTTCACCACTTTATTTATTTACCATTTAAGCTATTCATTGGACTTGAACAACGTGAATTGCAATACATAACTGGGAAAAATTTGGGTGTTCTAAAACTTTTATCCCGTAGTGTATATATAGTTGTTTTCTTTTACAATGACAAAATAAGTAGTATGTACTAAAGCAGTTCATCTAAAAGTAATGGGCAAATAAAATGCAACGCAAGCAATCTAATATGCTAATTCTTCAGTCATTTATCACGAACAAAAGGATTTATCTGGGACACAGGCCCTTAAAAATGTATTTGTTTTTTATGCTGTGACAAACTCTTTTGTTTACACATATAACGTATGCTATGTTTCAGACAAAATGTGGTTAGAGAATTGGTGCATCACAGCAACACAGTCCGGGTCAAGTGATTTCATAGCAGACAGCGCCGCCTAGTGTTCACTCACAGCACTCAGCCATAAGTGACACTGGGAGGGGAAGCAGTACAAACTGTAAGCTGCTGGGGGATCCATCTTGCCTGAAAAAAACAGACCAGGGTGAAGGATTTCTCAGTTTATTGACTCAAAAACTGTATCGTTCCCCATTAGACGTGTTGGGGAGCCCGAGGAGGGGGCTGTGTCGCTGTTTGTAGGATGTCCCGACATGAGGGTGAGTTGATAAACAGGTCCACGGCGCCCCGGTTGAAGGCTACATTACCTGAGCAGCTAGCTTCTGGGGCTAGCTTTGCTAAGTGCTTGCTCAAGTCTGAGAGGGTTGTTGCGCTTTTCGCCGTGTGTTACTAGGCTTGTCCCTTGTCATGTGTGTTTGAGGTCAGCAGTTCTGCTGTACACACCTGTCTCGTGTTTTCTAAATCGAGGCTGGAGCGTTTTTACTTCACTCAACCTGTTCGCAATGATACGGCAGCAGAGCAGGAGTTAGCCGTTGCTAGGTACTGCGTTACCTTACATTAGCCGGGCTAGCGAGCAAGCTAATGTATGCTAATTCAAGGAGTCGTTGGTTTAGCTGTGACTTTTTCGTTACTTATACCGGCACTGATTAGTTGTACAGCGTCTTACATCCCGATATTGCTGTCACACCATTTTGTTCATATTCAGAGTATTTGTTCATTAAGAGCTTGGAGCTATTGAATTAGCGCCATACTGTCCCGTCTGGTCACACACTGCTGTTAGCGAATGCACTGTCATCAAGAAGACTGAAAGTCTGAGGCCTCTGACTGTATAACCAGCAACTAAGTTGGCTAACTGGCAGCCTTCTCTTAAGCGGGGTTTAAGTTAAGATGAGCGTAACCGAAAACTTCAATTTTGGCTAATTTCATTCAAAAATTTCAAGACCTGCCAGGTGGTTGTCCCGTCAAATTACCTCAGAAGTTTTAAAAGAAGCACTATAATGCAGACATGATCGCAGTAGGTTAGTTGACCATTCTAGGACTGAGCGTAAATTATCTGAGGTTATATGTTCAAGGTACAACAGAGGTGTCTAATAATCTGCTTAGTGCTCCTCTGCTGGACCAGTTAGTTTTTCCGCTGGGACTAGGATTGTGCAGGTATTTAAAAATTCCTTTTAAGCAAGGTACTCAGTTACTTATCCTGTTGAGCTTGCTTCTGTATAACCAAGCCTTTAAGTAACTCCCAAAGCGGCCTGTTGCAGTTTGATTGGTTTCTTTATGTCAGCATCTGTTCAATAACAGATGTCTTTTGTGCATATTGTTCCTTCAGGTCTGTGTTGTTAGATTTGAGATGAGTCAGAGAAAACTCCCTTAATACTTGTTTACATATTTACTAATACTTTCCAAAAAAGGTAGTCTTTACTGTCAGGAAATGTCAGCATGATGTGTCATTGAAACAACTTTTTTTTTTTTCTCCTTTCTGCCTATGCTCATTTCCCCCCCCCCAAACCAGTTTAGGTGTTGTCGATCTGGGGGGGGCGGGGCAAAAACAAAGAGCAGCCTGCTGCCTGAAAAAGAGTGGACTGTATTAAAAGTGAGCAATGAAAGCTGCTTTCAGATAAATCTGAGTTGGTTGTGAAGTCTGCTGGAATGTCAGCGTTCTTCATTGCTGGCACTTGTTGGTTGGTGCCACTCCAAAACACATGCTTGTGTAAGTGAGACTGGCCTGCAGATATGGGATTGCCTTCTCACAGTCGGCCTCTGAGACGCCTTTATAAGGAATTTGTGAAAGTATTGTCAGGTCCACGTGTTTTATTTCCCATTCTCCGTTTCTGTTTTGCAGGTGTGAGCTGCGATGCGTGTTTAAAGGGCAACTTTAGAGGAAGACGGTTCAAGTGTTTAATTTGCTACGACTACGACCTGTGCGCGTCGTGCTACGAGAGCGGAGCCACGACAACAAGGCACACCACAGAGCACCCCATGCAGTGTATATTAACCAGGGTAGACTATGGTAAAGACCTAACTCTGCGTTTCTGATTATACGCAGAATCGCCATGCCTGTTGTACAGGATGGTGATACTGCTAATGACTCCAAAATGTAATTACAAGTCACAATTTCAGTGATAAATATTGTTGATTATTGAAAGTAGTCATCAAAATAGTGATGGACTTCTAATAAGAGCTGCTGTGTTTGACCATCTCCTTGCAGATTTGTATTATGGAGGAGACACTTTTTCAGTAGAGCAGCCACAGTCATTCACATGTCCTTACTGTGGCAAGATGGGCTTCACAGAGACGTCCCTACAGGAGCATGTCACCTCGGAGCATTCAGAGACTTCCACGGAGGTGGTGAGTACACTGACTGCACAAACTGAACTGCTCAGTAGACTTTTGTGTACTATTATAAGCTTAGAAATGTCCTCATTTCTCTAAGCATCCCCAGCATCCTAGTTTGCCTCTGCTATCCACTGGCATGCTCTGAATTTAGTCATCGTTGTAATTCTCAGTTACTACACTTCAGCTATTCAGTGACATTTTATGAGCATTCTCCACTGCTGAGCAAAGCAAGACAAGGGCTCAGGCTGCTAATACTGCTGACACCTGGCTGCCTAGTAGGTTGTCTGACCAACAGCTACTTGAGGGCGGGGGTGAAAAGATGCCATTGAAGCGCGTGACCAGAGCTAACTTATAGTATTTGTGTTCCTGATGACTATAACTGCCAGCTCAAATGGTAATTACAATGAAGTCGGCATTTTCCACTTTTTGATTGTTTTATTTATCCTGTACAGATTCGTTTACTGTAGCAATAAGGGTTTTTTTTTAGATTCATACCAAGTGATTGACTGGTCAATTTTCTACTCATTGGCCCTGACTGGTCAAAAAAAGGTTAATGACAGAAGTAGTTTAATAAAGTATATTATTTAGCCTAATAGTTAAAGCTTATATATATATATAAAAAAAACAAAAAACCCTAAACCTTTTGTGAGGTAGAAGAGTTGCTGCCTGCAGACATGCCAGTTTGTATGATGATCTCGATCTCTCTGTTTCAGATCTGTCCAATATGCGCTGCCTTGCCCGGAGGGGATCCCAACCATGTCACAGATGACTTCACAGCTCACCTCACTCTCGAACACAGAGCACCAAGAGATTTAATATCCTTTTCATTTCACCACACAATAGTGTCAAAACAAGCCTTTTTTTTCTACATGAATTGTTTTAAATAGCAAGATTATTGTGTGTGTACACATTGTGACCGAATTTAACCTTAACAGTCCTCCTTTACGATGAGTCCAGCAGTGTGCGGCATGTACGCAGGATGTTCCACCCCGGGCGAGGACTGGGCGGCCCCAGAGCACGACGGACAAATATGCACTTTACTAGCGGCTCCACAGGGGGACTTTCCTCCTCCTCATCGCAGAGCTCCACTTACACCCCCAGTAACAGAGAGGCAATGGACCCAATCGCAGGTGAGAGTCAGGAGTTTACCCACAATGTTTGCAAAATGCAGAAATGTTCCCCAAAAATGCGACAACATTAATTATACAGTGTAAGTGATATCCTGATGTTGGTGTTGTTCCTGGATCCTTGTAATTAATGTTGTTCCAGGTTCATCATTGCAAGTTACCAGCGACATTGTAATGATGTCATAGTTTTGTGACGTGGGGGGAAAAAAAAAAGTCCACTCAGGAAAACCTCCAAAAAAGTGGGTGGTTAAGATGTGATCGTGGTTCAAAACCCTGTAGATTACAAATCCAGTGCTGGTGGTTAACGGGAGCTTTTTGAGCCCTTTTTTAGGCTTGGTGAGAATTTGTTTCATCTCGCTTAAGATTATTGTAATTCCTTGTTTACTTGCTTAAGTAATGCCTCCCTGGAACGACTGCAGGGTGTTCAAAATGCTGCTGCTAGGCTTCTGACAAAGTATCCCAAATACTCCCATGCCACTCCCCTGCTGATTCAACTGCATTGGCTCCCTGTCAAGTACAGGGTCCATTTTAAGATTATAATCATGACCTATAGGGCCTTGCACGGTGTTGTTCCAACTTACATCAGTGATCTTCTTCTTCCTTATCGCCCCAGCAGGTCCCTGAGGTCTTGTGACCAGGGCTTGCTGGTTGTCCAGTATACAAGGTTAAAAACAAAAGGCGACAGAGCGTTTGTATCAGTGGCTCCCAGACTCTGGAACTCGCTCCCTCTGAGTTTGAG
>VUQG01043391.1:0-11308 GCA_015106755.1 Etia nguti
TGTATGCCATCTTTCCACCGCCCAGACACAGGCTAACGCCTCCTTTTCTGTGGTGGAGTACTTTCTTTCTGCAGGAGACAGAGTTCGGGAGGCGAACGCCACAACCCGCTCCACTTGATCTGGATGCAACTGTGTCAACACAGCTCCTAGCCCGTAGTCTGATGCGTCTGTGGTGATAAAAGCAGGTAAGTCAGGGTCATAGACGGCAAGTGCAGGACTTTGCAGAAGGAGTTTTTTCAGGTTACGAAGCTCTCATGTGCTTCCACTGGAGTTCAACCTTCATGTCTGCTTTCAGCAACTGTCACAGTGGCTCCACCAGTGTAGCATAATCTGGAATAAACTTACTGAACCAGGAGGTCAAACCCAGGAACGAGCGCAATGCAGCCACATCCGTTGGAGCAGGAGCCTCAGCAATAGCAGTAAGGTGATGGTGGCTTGGACGTAGGCCTTCCTTTGAGATTACATGGCCCAGGAATGTAATGTGTGACTGGCAGAAAGAACTATTCCCAGTGTTAATCTGCAGGCCGACGTCTCTGACATGTTGGAGGACAGCTTGCAGGCATGTATCATGCACCTCCTTTGATGTTCCATAGACGATGATGTCATCCAAGTAGTTGCGAACACCAGGCAGATCTTTCAGGACCGTTTGCATCATTTTCTGGAAAGCCGACGGTGCTGATGCTAGGCCAAATGGAACACGTGTGAACTGGAACAGTCCCTCATGAGTGATGAAAGCAGTCAGCTTGTGGCTCTCCGGATGCAAAGGTAATTGGTGGTATGCTGAGCTCAGGTCAATCTGGCAGTAGTGAGTGGCACCCGCCAACTCAGAAAACAGATCCTCCATATGAGGAAGAGGATGGCAGTCAGCGATGATACTCTTATTGGGTTCACGAAGGTCAACACACAGTCTCAACTCCCTTTTGCGCTTCCGTGCCACGACCAGAGGACTCACCCACTCAGCTGCATTGATCCTTTGAATTATGCCTGCTTTGAGCAAGCGAGAGAGTTCCGCTGATACCTCTGTACGTACACTTAATGGCAGGCGTCTCAGCTTTTGACGTACAGGCTGCACCTTGTTGTTTACCTGTACTTTATGGATGAACCCTTTAACCCATCCAAGTTGAGCTGGTGGAATAGGATAAACATTGTATACAGCAGACTTCCAGTTAGTAGAATCAGGCTCATCCGCAGTTTCATCCTGAATGCGGTCCACTTTGCCTTCGACGATGGAGACGTTCAGTGCTCTAATGAGGTCGAGGCCTAATAGCGGGGAACCAGCTTTTGACTTTTTCATTCTGTGCATGCAGCGCAACTGATGCGGGCAGAGAACCCATCACAGCTAACTCATCTTTAGCATAAGTAACTAGCTTGACTTTAGGTCGCCCCAGTGAACAGTCTGCAAAATACTGTCTGTAGATAGTTTCTGGCAGAATAGACACAGAAGCTCCAGTGTCTACTGTCAGCTCTACCGTCTGAGAACCACCTTGTACAGTTTCAATGTCGACAGTGCAGGTAAGCTTATCTTGAATAGCTGCCATCATTTTAGCATCTTGCACGCACAGTACTGCCAATTCTGGAACCACTACTTCTCTCACTTCACTGACTGACGACTTGCATACCTTGGCAAAATGTCCCTTTTTCCCGCAGTTGTTGCAGTTTGAAGAAGCAGCCGGACAGTTTTTATCATTAGCTAAGTGCTTGTGAGAACCACACCTGAAGCACTTCCGCTGCTGCTGCTTTGAACCTCCCCGTTTGCGCTGGTCTGGAGTGCAGCCTTTAGCAGGGCGAGGTCCTCTCTTCTGGTGAGAGTGAGAATTTGCGGCGTCGACTGTCTGAACTGGCGTGGTCGGAAACGAGCCGGGTTATGGAGAGTAGAGTAACGTTTTTGACTGCTGCTTCCACCTGGCCTGCAATAGTTAGAGCCTTATCCAGTGTGAGGTCGTCCTCCAGCAATAGTTTGTCTTTCACAGCACTGAGATGAGCGTTGGAGATTAACTGATCTCTTATCATTTCACTTTCCATTTGTCCAAAGTTGCAAGATGAAGCTAACGCTCTCAGAGCCACCACATACTGAGAAATAGTCTCATCTGCTCGTTGAATACACTGTCTGAATGTATGACGGTACGCCACGACATTCACTTTCAGAACAAAGTGCTTCTCCAGTGCCCTCATGGCGTCAGCATATGTATCACCTTGCTCCGGTAACGTGTAGAATAACCGCTGTCCCTCCAGGCCCAAGCAGTGTAGCAAAACAGCGCGTTTCCTAGGATCCGGCCATGCGTCTCCCGTGGCATTGATTACTAGCATGTAGTTGTCGAATATTTTCCGCCATGTAGTAAATGGAATCGGCAGCTCACCCACATGTGGAAGAAAAGATGGTGGACTCAGAACTGATGCACTCATCCTCGTCGCCAATTTGTGGTGTATTCGACAGAAGAACGGAGACGGAGCTTGGTTTATAATGGAACGTGTATTCAGTAGTCAGTAGCCATTCTTAAACACACAATCCTTCTTCTCTCCCCCTCATTATCCTACCTCTTTCAGTCACAGAGCCCCCTACTGGTACATGAGTATATGTTCATATTCAGTCCCCCTGTAAAGCAATCCTTCAGCATCTTAGCAGTGTATGTAAACATAACAACTACCAGGACCTGAATTTAAATAAATCATAGGAGCTGTATGCAAGTCATGACTACATCACAGTGACCACACGGTCATGATTATGGTTAAATAAACAGGAAAACATTTTAATACCACACAAATCAGTATTTTAAGTAATAGTTTATATTATAAATACAAAAGTTTACAGTGGACAGATAAGGTTTAACACACTGTGTGTTTCATTAGTTTGCCTTATATAGAATTAACATGTAGTAGAATGTACATGTAGTAAGTAGTTCCGTCAGTGTACTGTTCTATCGCTTACTGTAACATTTGAAGCTTTAAACAACAGCTGTTCATAGAGTTTTCTTTCGAGGGGGCATTGCACATTTTCACGTGATGTGAACAAATCTCTGGACACCTGGAGGTGTTTGCTGCTCCACATAATCAGGCTGTGAGCCAGCCTGCGCAAAGTCACAGACGAGTGCTTCCCTGATGATTTATATATGCCACTGCTGTTGTATTGTCTGTTTTGACCAAGACATGACAACTTTTCAGAAGTGGCAAAAAATACTTTGTCGCATGCACATAAATTACATGGAGCTGATGGCAATTTTTCTAGCGTTGAAGCCTCTGGGGCCGGGCGCAATTTATGCCCCTCCCACTGAAAACAGTCCCTCATCCTGTCAACAAAGGATCCATTGTCAGAGTTTTGCTCCTAAGAAGTGTACCAAAGGGGACACCAACAGTGAAGAGTTTGGGTTCTCTCCAGTGGTGGAGAACCATGAGACCTTTGGGGGAAATCTCATCATATGGCTGAGATGGCGTCACACAACCAGCTTCAGGGAGGACACCCAGTGCTGAAAATCCTGCATCCTTACCAGCCCCGGGGGGTTGACAGAGATTACTGAAGACATCAGCCCCGTTAAATGCAAACAAGCTCTTAATGAGATCAGCTTTCTGTTGCAAAACAAAGCATTTTGTTGCAAGCTGTAGCTTGTAACCCCTGGCACCAGTCATTAACACCCACGGATTGACTCTGCAGGCACGCCAATCCTCTAAATTGGCAGCCAAGGGGCTCGGGGGGTGGAAGTTCAAAGTCGGTACAGCTGCACCTGCCTTAGGCGACAGACTTTTTTTTTCTTTTTAAACACACTGCACCCACAGCTTTATATCTAGTTTTGACAGTGGTGTTTTTATTGAAAAACCATGTAAAAGTGATTTTTTGATTGTAACCACACACACCTCTCTCCCTCTGAAGTGACCCCACAAGGCATGGGAGTTGAACAAATCGGGGAGCATTGGGGGGCTTGTGCTCCTCCTTGACTGTGAATAGGGAGAGCATTGCTGGCCATTACACAGCTTAATAAATTTGAACTCAAAAAATGTCCTCCTCTCTCCCCTTCTTGAGGGAAGGAGCGAACGGTGAACGAGGGCAAGGATCTCCGTGAGTGCTGCCTGCTGAGCCTCTGATAGCCACCACAGTTCTTCTGCTTCTTTCCTTGTAGAGGGTGGGATGCACTGCTTGACTCAGCAGCAGTTGTAGCAGCAGCAGCGGCTAAAGACTTTTTGCTTCCTCTCTGTGGACCCTGCCGGCGAGATGCCTGCTGCTCGGGTGGCTGGGAAGTAGGACCCTTGAAGCCCGGGCAGGTAGGTGGTGGCAGTGTGGCCTGGGTTTACAGGGAGGGCAGAGGTCTAAACTTCACCCTTATGTAACACAGTAAAGGGGAATTGTTGAAAAGAATATATCAATGGGCCAATAGGTTCGACTTTAGGAGTACAGGGGTGTGTTTAAATGAGACACAGGGACAGGAATCTAACTCAAAAGAACCAGCCGGCTTTAGTGAAATAAACCATAGATTTGACAACCACAGGGTAAAGGCACTTTACAATTGTGGAAAAGAAAACTTACAAAAAGTGAAAGAAAAGTAAAACACATTAACTACTAAGATAATGACTTGGCCAAGTGTTACTTTTGGTTTTCAATGTTGTGTGCACCCTGACACCTTAACTGTTAGGGAAAACAGATTACTCAAATTCAATGTCCATTCAAATGAAAATCTCACACACCTCTCACATGTGGAGAATGTTCTACACAACAGCTTATTATTCAAAGTCCCAAATAAAACTCGTCCAAGGGGTAAAGTCCAAAAAATTCCCAGAGTGTGAAAGAAAATAGGGATGAGAAAATGTCAGTCAGTGGACTTATGTATAACCAGCTGTGTGTGAAAGTGTGAGTGATACAGTCCTACCACACCGCAAGGTGCAGCAGATCATCAAGTGGAAAAGAAGCAAATCTCAGTCTCTCTAAGTCCAGGTGGGAAGGCTCGCCATCTAATTCACTGGAGGAATCCACCTCAGGAACAATCCAGAGAAAAAAAAAACCTGACCTGTCAACAGACAGGGTCAGAAGAGCGATTCAAATATTTATTATGCTGTTCTAGCTATAATTCACAACTTAGAATTTTGTTGACATCATATTCGACATCAATTTGTAATTAAAATACTCAAAGCTAACGAAAGCTAACAGTTTAGCTCCATGTGGTACTTTTCTAAAGTCATCAGAAAACTGCAGCATCCGCCTGTTTACTCACTGCAACTACTTTCAACATGGAAGATAGCTGATAACCAGCGAGCTTATGTACAGCAGAGTTGGTTGCAAAGTTATATCTAATACTTTTTCAACTCAAAAACTTCAGTCTCCCAGGAATGAAAACATTGAAGAACAGCACTCTTTTTCTCCTGCCAGCACCCAACTACACCCACACCTAGCAGCAAACACAGAGCAGGTGGGTGGGACACACAGCAACAGGCTGCTTTCCCATTGGTCAAAGCATACTGGGACCTGTGTATTCTGATTGGTTGGGCCGGCTGTCCATCTTTACTCATAGCTATAACTTCTTAAAGTGGTACCCTCATTTTATGTGGGTTACACTTACTTCTCCCTCAGGTCGCTACCCTGCTGCATAGCAGTTACTGCCTCCCCAAACAATCCCCTAGCCTGTGACAGCTCATACAGAGAATCCATAATGACCTGCTTATCCTGGTCAGGCACTGAGAGACTAAGCCACAGCAATCTCTCCCTTGCAATGGCCAGGCCCATGACGTGGCCAAAGCCTTGCACTGCACCCCTAGTGTGGTTGCATATTTTGAAGCCAATATGATAACGTTACTACACCAATGATATGGAGGTCCAGCTTTTCAGATCCAATTAAAATCAAATCACTCAAAAAGATCCTTTGGAAAAGAGTAGAATTCTTGGAACAGAGTTTAATACACAGAATCACATGAACAGCAAAACTGTACATTTTACAGCAAAATAATATCAGAAAGCAAAGCGAAGCGAACCCCGGGGTGAAGAGTCTTTAAGTACAAACAGCAGAGACACATAAAATAACAGGCAGGGGAAAAAAAGCAGCAGCAGCAACCCAGGGCATCTCGACCCTCCTCTTTATATAGGGTCAGTGACCCCTCCTCCTGCTGTCGGGTATTTTCCACGCCTTGTTTTTTACTTGATCTGCATTAAATTTAAACTAATAAGTATTTTCTCAACTCTACAAATGTCAACATTACCCCCAATTATCGATATAATATGTTTGTCAATACTTTTCCCCAATCAGTTGTCAATTTGCACTTTGTTCTTCTTTTAATCTCCGACACTTGTGTTACATAACTTTCTGGCACTACTCCATAACTCTCCAAGCGCTGTTCCCAACATCAATCATTTTAATTCGGTCCTTTTTGACAGTTTTATGGCCAAAAGTCCAGAAAACTACAGATATCAAACATCCTGCAAAGAGAAAACAATTAATTTTCCTGACAGCTTTGTCGGGTTCGCTGCCAGGGGTGGGCTGCTATATCCGTTAAAGAAGGGTTTTTCACCACTTTGGCAACCGGAGATGGGCAAAAAGTGTCCCAGGTGCACTCTCAGGCAGGCAAAATTTGTTTACTTTAAGGGTTAAAGATGGGTGCTTCACCACCTTCTGGCAGCGGAGAGGCTCTCAGGTGCAGCTCAGTGGGGCCAAGTTTATTTAACCCTTTGTTTGGACTAGCTACCATTGGTCATAATACAGTCAGAAGTTACTTATTGATCCTAATCACTACATTTCAGACAGTATTGATCACATATGCTCATTCAACAAGTGGCACAGACTTTATTAATACACTTGGGAATAATATTTGACCTAAAGATGTGGGTCTTGTGATTTTAAAACATGCAGGTTAAATGCTTATCACAGTGATTTCATTATATAAACACTCCAGTGTAGATATATATATATAGTGTATACAAGTATATATGGTGACATAGTATATGTGAGTATATGTTCGGTGTATACAGGTATATATGTCATACAAAATCCACAACACTAGAGACAAGGAGAATAAGATCAGCGATGATACACATCTCCTCCCAAACCGTAGGACTCAGCATACCTTATCCAGCAGGTGGCTCATATCCCGAGACAGTGTGACCACATCAGAATTTTTATTGACTGAGCTGCTGATTTATAAACAATTTGATACATGAAGGCTGTGAAAAGCTCCGTCTCACCTGGGAGGGTTAGACCCACCAAGGTGAGTGTGGAACGTTTGGGGATGAAATGCCATGAGCTGCTCCACCACCGGGAGTTCAGCGAGCCCCAAAATTTTACCGTCAGCAATCTCCAGACCAGAGTAACCCTTGATGGATACTCTGTGGTGAAAAGTTTTATCCCAGTAACCCCTCATTTCCTTCATACATGCCACGACAGCAGGAATGAGCTGTTTGGTGGGTGCCTGGCGAGTGCTTGACAAGCAGGCATTTTTTTCCTGTCAGACAGATCCCACTCCTCCCCCTTGTCATCCTGCACTGCAGGCCGTCTAATGGACAGCGTGGCTGCTGCACGCTTTACGTATCTCATGTAAATCGACCTCACGGGTAGATGGACAGGGCTGAGTTTCCCTGCCGATGGAGCTGCCAGGCTGCGATGCCCGGGTAGAAGGGAGAATGGCATTCTCTTTGTCCTCCTTGCGTTCATCTCCGAGGATATCCACGTTAACATTCTCTTCCTCATCTTCTCAATTCTTTTTTTTCCAATTCAATTCTCTGGTTGAAGAGAGGTTTTCTCCTCTCTTCAACCAGATATTTAAAGTCAAGGAGCAGATTGAAGAGAGGAGTAAACTCAGCCTCCAGGTCCTTGACCATTTCCCCCCAGCAAGCAGGGAGTTTGCCGAATTCGCCACTGGGATTTTGCTGCAGTGACGGGAAAGGAAAGAATCAATTTTTGGGGCCGCTGCCACTCGCAAACACCACTCCTACTCCTGGATAAGGGGGTCGGGGACCCTGTGTCCTTGAAGTGATTGGTCTGTCTTGGACAGGCGTGGTGGTAGTTGAGCTTCCATGATTGTTCACGCCAGACGGCACTTCCCCTTAGTGAGATACCAGTGTGGTTTGGAAGAAAACTCATGCATCAAGCTAAAAATAACACTTTAATGTCGAGGCAAAAAACTTATCTTACAAAAATACAGTGTATCAAATCATGGGCCTTGTGAATAATGGTAGATGACACCACATTGAAACAGATGTTTAGGACAATAGCCCCTGTCTCACAGAACAACAGAGGTATATGGGTTTAACCCAGTATCGTAACATGTAAACGTGTAATTGACATGCCTGTCCACCGTGTACATTTCACGCTTTGCCTCTTCATAGTGTGAAATGTACACACACACAGAAGTTGCATTATTTCAAATTGTATTACCAGAAGGGGGAGATGATATATTTAAAGAAGTGAAGTTCATAATGAGCAAAAAAACTTATGAACTACATTCCAGAGTCTATAATCACCAGAAAGATTAAGCCAAGGGGTTAATATGTATTTACATTAAAATGTATTAATAATATCGGTTGTAATGCTGTCCCGTGATTATTTTCATGTTGGCTTGAAATAACAAATCTCCATCTGCTGTAACTGCTGCTTACTGTTACTTATTGCAAATTCTGCATGCGGTCAACAAGCGTGCAGTATAACAGTATAGCAGTATAACATTTTATATACTGTCTGTATAAATGCTAAATGGCACCAGAGGTCCCAGTTGTCCCTCTGGTGCATGTGCCATGATATGCCTGGAATATCTGAACTGGTCTCACTGCTAAACCTTATGTCCAAACATATGGAAGAACCCTTTGGTATCACACCTAAATACATTTGGTACCTTTATGCCTTGTTTTTTATGTGCAGAGGAGGACTAATTTAAGCCAAACTATAATTCTAAACTGCCAACTTATTTGTTTCATTGTGTTTATACCTGGTTTACATACCAATTATTGCCTAATCAGTAAAATTATTAATTAGTAGTAATTATTATGTTATTATGCATGATGTTGTACATAGTTGTTATATGTAATGTATTAATAATGCAGCATCCCCCTCTGTTGATCTTACAGACAACACTGCTGGGATTGTGACTCGACATTCAGCTTTCCAGCGGCGGCTGCAGGATGTCTATGTCATTCCTGTTGTTGTTGAAGACAGCGGTTACCCCGCTCAGAGCAGCACAGCTACCCTGACCATCAGAGTGTGTTCCTGTGAGACTGTAGGCTCACTGCTCACCTGCTCACCAGTGGCCATGTTCCTGCCCGTTGACCTCAGTACTGAAGCTTTGTTGGCTATTCTTCTGTGCACTGCTTTGCTGATTGGTAAGCTAGTCTCACTATAATATTGTGACATGTATAAACACCCAAACACTGGGGTTAGGGCTGCAAACTGCAGTTTTATGTGCAGTGTGTCCTTGTCAGTTAATATTTTTTATTAAGCTCGCACTGGGTCACAAGCAAAACCCTTGTTAAATAGGTTTTAGCTAAGGTTGCATTTTATCCACACAGTAAACAAGAACAGTTTTAGAAACGTAAGGATTTTCATTTCAGATCAGCTCCAAAATTGGTGTATTTATCTTTTGTTATAAACATTCTATTTGTATTGGCCATATAGGTGAAAATACCATCTGCAAATTCCATATGACTATAAGGAGCTTTAAGGTTTTGAGCTTGATGATGATGACCATACAAAATGACGCTGTACCTGAGCAGATTATTCTGGTTCTCATCCTGTCCAGGTAATCTGATGTTTTAAATTAGGGCTGATAATAAACCTGAACTAGATAAATGAATAAATAAAGAATTTCACCACTTTTACTGCATACACAGAACTGGATGGCTTTGAATACAACGCTGCTTTTACAAGACTGTTATTAAAAAGCAAAGAAACATTGTTTAGAAAAACTGCAATTTTGTTAAATCTTAAACACTCCCACTGCAAACTTCTTTTCACACAAACAATTAACTTATTTACATAAACTGATCAGACATAATATTATGACCACCTGCTTAATACTGCATTCATCCCCCTTTTGTTCCCAAAACAGGCTCGACTCCATTAGACCCCTGAAGTTGTGCTGTGGTATCTGGCATCAAAACACTGTAACTTACAGGACTTTACTGTTGGTAAAGTGGGGCTTTCATCAATTGGTCCTGTATGTCTAGCACATCACAGATGCTCAGTTGGATTGTGATCCAATTTGGAGGCCAAGTCAACACCTCAAACTTATTGGCTCTCTGTTTAAAAAGTTCTGACCTCTGATCCTATGGGTTTTACCCAGCAGGCAATGCCGATGTGGGTGAGGGGACTCGCCCAGCTCAGTTCAGTTTTATTTGTACAGCACCAAATCACAACAACAGTCGCCTCAAGGTGCTTTATATTGTAAGGTAGACCCTACAATAATACATACAGAGAAAAACCTAACAATCAAATGACCCCCTATGAGCAAGCACTTTGGCAAAAGTGGGAAGGAAAAACTCCCTTTTAACAGGAAGAAGCCTCCGGCAGAACCAGGCTCGGGGAGGGGCAGGGCCATCTGCTGTGACCGGTTGGGCTGAGACAAGGCTCCAACTACCACAAAGTCCAGGTGTCTTACCTGCTTCCCATTATAAGATAATCAAAACCTAAGTAGCCTTGCAGGTCAAATCCTACCAGCCACACCTGTTACAGCAGCTCCCCTTTCGTCCGGTGCACTTGTTAATTGACGGGGTTGATTTTAGGGGCCTGGACAGTAGGCTTCAAGGGTCTGTTAAAGGCCTGGCTTGTTCTGATCCTTTGGAGGAGAGAGGATGAGCACAATCAGATCTGAAAATGCACTTGTAACCCCTGTTCCATGTTGATGATAATCACCCACCAGGAAAGCAGGATCCAGTGGTGTAAAGTAAAATCCTTCTGATCTAATCTTCTAACATAGCAATAAATTATCAGAGGAAGAAAAAAAAAATACAAAGCTGATTTGCAGGTTCTTAGTTTGGGCAGCAGTTGATTTCTTTGGCCTCTCTGCTGGAATTTTCAACTTTGACCTCTTTAGATCCCATATTGTGAACTGCTCATCACCCAGAAAACAAAAGGGATATCTCTTTAATTCAATTTTAAATATAGTGCCAAATTAAAAAAATAGTTACTTCAAGATACTTTATATTGTAAGATAAAGATCCTAAAATAATACATAGAAAACAGGGAACCCTCCTAAACAATCATATGACCCCGTATGAGCAAGTGCTGTGGCAACAGTGGGAAGGAAAAACTCCCTTTTAACAGGAAGAAACCTACGGAAGAACCAGGCTCAGGAAGGGGCAGCCATCTTCCGCGACCGGTTGGGGCATAGACGGTACAAAACATGGACATAG
>VUQG01043394.1:0-10944 GCA_015106755.1 Etia nguti
GGCGGCACCGCGGAAAAGGCGCTGTGTTTTTACCAACAGCATTTTGGTGCAGCACAGCGCTGTCTGCCGCCTTTGCAGTTTTAAGGCCCAGGGAAACGATCCCGCCAGCGCTCTGTAGCAGCCATGACCGCTGGCGATAAGGAAAGGCTGCTCTTCATAGAGGACTCACGCTCGGGGAGACGTTTTCTGGTTGACTCCGGCTCCCAGAAGAGCCTCGGGAACTCTTGTGTCGTCTTTGCATACCTCCACAATGGTATATTATTTAATCTTTAAAAAAATTGGAGATTTCCCGCGTACCACTAGAGAGCCCAAGTACCACTAGTGGTACGTGTACCACAGTTTGACAACCACTGGTCTAGAAGATATAAAAACTTGGGTGTCCCTAAACCTTTTAAAATGTAATTCAAACAAAACACAGGTGATAGTGTTTGGGCCTAGCGGACCTTGTGATCCCTCTTCTATTGATTTGGGACCCCTGGCAGAGTATTTTAAACTCTGCCCTTAAATTAGGCGTTGATTCTGTTCATCTGGACGTAGTGTTTTCAGTGGGAGAAACGTTTCGTCACTCATCCAAATGACTTCTTCAGTCTCCGTCTTGCTACTGTCAAGTCCAGTTTTTATCATTTAAGGCGCTCGGCAAAGGTAAGACTATTTTATCCAGGCCCTATTTTGAAACAGTACTCCATGCTTTTACTTCATCTCGTTTTGGTTACTGTAATGCTCTGTATTTTGGAGTTAGTCAGTGTCTTCTCTCTCATCTGCAGCTCATTCAAAATGCCACTGCACAACCTTTAACCAGAACTCGCAAAAGACAGCACATAACTCCCATCCTGGCTCCCCGTATGTCTTAGAGTTAATTTTAAAATTCTAATGTTTGTTTTTAAATGCTTAAACAATCTTGCCCCACCTTCATCCTTACTCATGCCGTAGGGTTCGCAGGTCAGCTGACGAGCTGCTCCTGGAGGCATTCAGGTCCAAGAGGAAGCTCAGAGGGGACGGGGCCTTCTCTATCGCTGTTCCTAACCTCTGGAATAACCTGCCCCTGCACATTAGAGAGGCCCCTTCATTGTCCATTTTTAAAACACGTATTAAAACCCATTTTTACTCCTTGGCTTTCAGCACAGTTTGACCCTGATTTTACAGCTTTAATTAATTCTAATGTGCTGATTTTATTGTTTTGATTTATTTTCATTTTTTAAAATTTATTTAAATTTATCTTTTTTTTTGTTTGTCATGTCAATTGTACAGCACTTTGTTTTCAGCTGGCAGTTGTCTGAAAGTGCTATATAAATAAATTGCTTGCTTGCCCTCACTGTTCACATAAACCTACTGATTTTTTTGTTAGTGGGTAAACTTACAAAATAAGCTGGGGTTTAAATTATCTTTTCCCTGTCTTTATATTGACATGATTATAAACTAGTTTCAGTTTTCCTATATTAGTTTCACCTACATGTGTTTTCTTTTGTAGTTTTTTATTTGTGTAGATGTTATTTATAGGGTACAAACTTGTTAGAATCAGGTCAGTAATTAATCCATTTGAACTCCCTGTGACAATAACTTTCTTTAATTTCCCATTTGATGTGGAGCTTTACACTGCAGCAGTTTGTTCTGCTGCCTAAAGACACTGCATGCTCCACAAAGCTTCCCGTCTACGGTTACCAGCCAGAAACCTTGTCTCCAGACACCGAACCTGAGACTTTCACATTACCTGAAGCTGGTTTTCTGACTGAGCCTCATACACTTCAATGCCCTGTCTGTCTTGCCTCTGTGCATCCAGGGCAGGCCAGGCCTCTCGCCTGTCCTGCTTCCATTGTCCCAACACTATTGGAGGATAGAACATAAACCAACACTGCAGTTCCCATTCAGATCCAGCATGGCCGTGACCCGACACCATGTGAAGCAGCAGCTCAGCTTCTCTCAGACAGATCTTATTGCTGAAAGAAAAAAGAAGAAGAAAAAAAAAAACAGAGCTCAGGTGTAGCTTAGTATCCAAGAGCAGGGCTGAAGGGGAGCCATGCAAAGTAATGAAAGGGCAGCAGACCATCCAACATGATTTTTTACTGAGATTTTGTGAAACATTATCAAACTCTATAAAACCTCATACCGCTAAATCACCAACCAGCCAATGCTTATGCCACATCATTCGGGTCTACATAATTTTACTAGATGACAGTTTGTTGGAAGTTTTCATCACTGAAGTTAAAAATATTTACTATAATATAATTTTTTCTATAATATGCCATCCATATAAGTAGGTAGTAAGGAAGTAGGTATTTTTTGCAGAAATGTTCCAAGCCTGCAACCAACCAAAGCACTTAGCCATGCAGTCTTTACAAACATCTGTAAAAAATGAGTTGTTGCAACAGTGGTATCTTACTGAAGTATCAGCATATCAGAGTTCTTCAGAACAACTCAAAATTTCTTCCTTTCTAGATGATCAACTATAAGTGGTACAAGTTTTATTATTGCAAAGTCGAAGTGGCAGACCACAAAGTTACAGTGTGGGGTCACTGAACGCTGAAGTTTGTAGTGCATAACAGTCACAAACACTCTGGTATTTAAACCAGAGAACATTTTGAATTTTGCAGTTATTAAGCCAGACATGATTTCAGGGAGGTTTTCTTAAGACAAGTGAACAATAAATTACATTAATCCAGACATGATGAAATAAAGTGATAAATAAGAGATTCCAGTTCAGAGCGTGACACAATGAACTGCAACTTGGCAATATTTCTTAAATGATAAAAGCAAGTGTGAACCAGAAATTTAAAGTGAAAGCTGAGTGGGACCTAGAGTTCCTATTACCTTCACACAGATCTGTCAGGGGCAAAGACAAGTACTTCTGCTTTCCCTTCATTAAGGTAAACAGTAAAGGCCCTGAGACAGAACCCTGTGGCACACTGTAGGCAAGAGACATGGAAGAGGATCTGTGCTTAAAAGCTATACTTATTCAAAGATGCACCCTGATACACCCACCTGGTATTTCAGCCTACCAGGTGAAATACCTGGTAGGCTGATGATTAACACCGTCAAAGGTAGAGGTCAGAGGTCAGGAAAATAGAATATTCCCCTTAGACTGTATTTAATTGAAGTGTATTTTATTTGTGTTAGTTCTTTTTTTAAATTGCAGTTTTAAATCAGAAGACTATTGTGATTTTGAAAATATTAAAATAAAATTATATTCAATTATTTTTGGGCGCTCAAAATAAGCGTCACACTCGCGGAAGCCGGTATACCCGCCAAAACGCCGTGCATTTATCGAGACTTTCAACCCCAGGTAGGGCAAGTATGGAGAAATGTAAGAAAAGAAAAATATCTGAAGAAAATAGAACATTTAATGATGCCTGGGCAGATTCATCTGCATTTACTTCTGACGAGAGTGGCCTACTAGTATGCCTAATTTGTGGAGAGAGACTGGCTAACAATAAAAGGTCAAATGTTAAAATAAACACACAGCCTTTGCTGAAAAATATCCAGAGGGAGAAGAGAGAAAAAAAGCTGTTTCAGAAGGCTGATCTGAGGAAAAATCAATTCAAGAAGTGGATGAAGTCTGCAAATTCAACTACATACAAGTTTTGTGGCCGCTCAGGAAATAGTCAGGCATGGGAAGCCGTTCACGGATGGAAAGTATGAAGGAATCATTCATTAAGATCAGAACACCTACTCGCAGACCTAAAAAACAAGAGTGTGCAGAAAATCAGAGCGATGCCTCTCTCTGCGAAGACTGTCAAAGACAGAACCATAAAATGGCAGAAAATATCACAAGACAGCAAATTAAAGACATAGATTCAGCTGCAGCATCCTCAATCGTCTGTGATGAGTCCAAAGACAAAAGTGACAGTGAACAAATAGCGCTGTTTTGCCGATATGTGAACTCTGCTGGACCACAGGAAGAAATGATTGAGCTGATAGCACTAAAATGCCAGACATGGGTGTATTGCTGCAGAAGTCACTGGATAGAAAGCTGCTGACGTTTCACTGCGTCCTGCACCAAGAGGCATTGTGTGTGCAAACCTTTCCCCCAGAATGCACAGAGGTCATAAATGTTGTAATTTAGATGATCAATAAAATAAAGGTAAAAAGGTTTAAATCACCGTCAGTTCCGTTCATTACTGGATGAGGTGGAGAGCACGTACTCTGATCTCCTGCTGTATAACAGAGCCTGGTGGCTGTCCAGAGGAGAGGTGGGGAAACGCTTTGCTGCATGTCTGGGAGAGGTGAAAACTTTCATGAGCAGCAGAGACCTCACCTTTTCTGAGCTGGAACAGCCAGAGTAGCTGGAAAAGCTGCACTTCATGGTGGACATGACAGCGAACCTGAACAAGCTGAATACAACTCTTCAGGGGAGGGGAGGCACAGCTAGGCATTTGAGCTGACAAACTGACAGTTTTAGCCAGAGATTTACAGAGAGGCACACTGTCTCACTTCCCCTCTTTAAGGGAGTTCAAACAAGCTCACAAGGTGATAAATTCAGAGTATTTTCAGTATACAATCACTACAATGCAAGCATCGTTTGGGAAACGATTCTGTGAGTTCAGAGAGGAAAACCCACATTATCCTTCCCCGTCACTCTCCTGACCATCAATTCATCCCTGTTAAATGTGACTGCATTTTCAGGTGTAAGTCAACCATATCTGGAGTGGGAGCTGGCTGACATAGCTAACAAAGATATGTGGGTGTCTGAATTCAAACGCTTGACAGAGGATCTTGAAGATGTTGCCCATCAGAAGGCCACTCTTGTTCAGAATCACAAATGGAGTGATACTGAGAACCTTCCAAGTCTGGACAAACTCATGTTTGAAACATGGAATGCCATCCCCAACACATAAACATGAGGATATGTGCATTCAGAGTCCTGTAAATCTTCGGATCCACGTATGTATGTGAGCAGCTACTCTCCACCATGAACTGTGTTAAAAACAAACACCGCTCACGCCTCACAGACGACAGCTTACAGTCCTGTGTAACGATGAAAGTGACTTCATACAGCATCGATTTGCAGACGCTGTGCACAGAGGTTCAGGAGCAGAAGTCCCATTAACCAGGTAAAAAAAAATATTTATGCAGATATTTTGCAAATATTTATTTTTCATTGTTTAGTGACACAGTGCTTTTTTCCCCCAATTTATTTTTTAAATTCAGCTCAAGGCTCCGCTACACGCTCCAAAAGGCCAAAGGCGATATAAGGACGACGGCTCACAACATTTTTTTTTTTGCTACATGGATCATTTAAGTTCAGCTTTTTAATTCATTTGAAAGAGACCTTCAACTTGGTGGGTTTCTTTTTTTGTTATTATTTTTTTAAGAGTTAAAAATGTTCAAAATGTGTTCATCACATAAATAAAACTTAATTTTCATAAGCAACACACTTTAGTTGTTTATACAAAGCGTAAAGGTAAAAAAAAAAACCATATACATACAGTATTATCTTCATATTAGATGTCAAAAAAGTGTTTGCGGCTCCCAGTGTTTTCTTTTCCGTGGAAAACGGGTCCAAATGGCTCTTTGGGTGTTAAAGGTCGCTGACCCTTGGGCAGACCACAGCAACCTCCCTGAGCAAGGTCCAGTAACCATCACAGTGGCAGACATCCAAGAAAAGATCTCCAGTATAAAGAGCTGGAGAGCACCGAGACCTTACATGGTTCACGCCTACTGACTGAAGAAGCTGACTGCACTCATGAGCGTCTGGCAGTGAAAATGAACCAGCTACTAGTTGATGAGAGACACCCAGAATGGCTAACTGAAAGCTGGATAGTTCTGATCCCCAAAGACCCCCAGAAGGGACCGGTCCCATCCAACTACTGTTTACAAATACCAGTGGCAACAATGTAGCCCCAGAGCATGATGTTGCCATTACCATGCTTGACGGTTGGTAAAGTGGTTCACTTGTTTAGTACGGTCTCATTTCATTTCACTGTCTTCTTGTTCAGGGAGGTTTAATCTTGCAGTTTTTTGTTGTTTTGAAATGGCTCCAAGAGACCTTCCCAACTTGTGTAGATCTTCACTGAGTGTTGGTCAGTCAAATGAGTGGCTTTGTCTTTTTCTGTTCTTAATTGGTTGAAGTAACAGCACCTAATATATGCTGCAATGTCATCCAGCACACATTCTTGCTTCTTCTTAGCCAAAAAAACAAAAAACAAAACACAAAACCCCACAACCCTGACCCTCACCTAGCCCTTCAATGGCCAGACTAAGTGAACTACCCTATGTGAGTGCAGCATTACGGACGATGCTTACTGAAAACAATCAGCTGATCTACAACACTGTAACTGTGATCTTAGAGATGCTTGTGTACAAGATGAACAGCCACAAGGAGCAGTAACATTCATGGAGAAGGAGACTGGAGGCAACACAGAAGGGAGTTAGCCAACACTAGAGGCCAACTTCAAGCCAATAGCAGAAGTCGCTATCAAGCCCAGGATTTACCATCGGGATGCCAACTGCTGTTCTGCACAGACCTGAACCCTCTCAGCCAGATCATTAACAAGGATCCGGAATGGAACAATCGTTAGCCACTTCCTCTATATGAATGCCATTGAGTTGTACGCCAGGAGACATCGATGCACTGATCCACACCACTAGGATCTACAGCAGGGGTCTCAAACTCAGAGGAGCTGGGGGCTGCTGCTGGCACTGTCATCTTATTGGAGGGCCACTTAAGTGTTCAAGTAGAACAAGAAAAACAAGAAAACATCCACAAATATTTCCAAAAATATATTTTATATTATTATTATTTATGTTATTATAATTTTTCTGCTAGTGAAAACGGTTTTCTGTACAAATAGGTCTCACTGAACTAATACAGTTTGTACTCTCTTGTTACCTCGGCCAGGTCCGCGGCTCTGAACCATGGTAAAGAGACCTCTGGCTAATACGTCGGGTTTTATGTTGGGCTAGTACCCAGTAACTAGCTTTACTTTGTGTCAGCTTTGTTAGCGAGAGACAGAGGGACACGTCGAAAGGCTGCTCCAATGGAACTTCATTGTTTCGGAGGCGGCGAACACGGTGCACAGTCGAGTCTGACAGCTTACTTACAACTGGGCTCGTCTGGCTGCAGTGGTTATTATTATATTCACATGCTTTCATCTTCCGTTTCTCGTCGGTAGCAACTCGTACTTTCTCCCTCCCTCACGCTCACACACAGGGCAGTCCCACACGTTCTCCCTGCAGCACGGACTACACTACCCATGAGGCTAAATTCTTAAAGGGCTTAAAGGGCTTAAAGGGCCTGTAACACTCTGCTCATATTGCCTTTATATTAAATCATTTTTTTTAATAATAGTTTTAAAAATTATATATATTTCTTCACGTCAATGTGCGGGTCACAAGTAGGGGTGACATGGGCAGCAAATGTCCCGCGGGCTGCGAGTTTGAGACCCCTGATCTACAGCAACGACATCAGAATATCATTCGAGTAGAGAAGTGTAGTCGGATAGTGATAGCTGTAGCTATACCAAGTGATAGTAATATCAGTAAGAAGAAAGATGAGAAATACCAAGGGCTGTGAGCTGAGAGCTTGAGAAGATCTGGAGGCCCTGAGCTTGTCGGACAAAGACCGCCCCGCAGGGCAAATGGGGATGTGTGTGTGAGTGTATATGTAACTGTGAGAAATGACTCAGGGAAAAGGTATAAAACACACTTACTGACTTCATACAAAAGCCTTTGTTAGCGATGATAGCTTCAAGACACTTCCTGTATGGAGAAACTAGTTGCATGTTCAGGTGTGATTTTGGCCTACTCTTCCAGATAAGCAATCTTGATGTCATGGTCTGGGTGAGTCATCTGGACTTCTACATGGTGTCCCTGTGTTTCCTTCCCTGGGTGGAGCGCTCATCAGTACACTTACTATACTCACCTGTTGGAGATCCAGGCTAATCTACAGTCAGTATATAAGACCAGCGTCGACATGGACTCCACTCGCCGTCTTTCGTGCACGGACTCACTCTTCACCACCTGCCTGCCCTCCTGCCTTCGTAGCTCTGGATCTCCAGATCGTTCAGGTTGGACTGACTCCGCTCCTCCACCTTATCCGACGCTCACCTGGCCTACACTACCTTCCGGTGCCACTGCCATTCCACCTGTCAAGTGAGCCATAGATTCCATCTGTTTCACCGTCCTCAATCTCAGCTTCTCCGTACCTCCATTAATCAACCTCTCCCTCTGTTCACACAGCCCCCACATCCGGATTCCACACCAAACATTCTCTCCCTGTGCCTTAGTTTTACACTGTGTCACTCAATAAAGCTTGTGAGAACACCTTACCATTACTTCCTGTGTTTGAATCTGCTTTTGGGTCCACATAAGCAGACCCAAAAGGGCCCCTTAACACTTCAAACCCTGAAGGTTCTGTGGGCCCCTTCTAGGAACTCTGAGCTGTAGTTCTTTCCACAGATTTTTAATTGGGTTCAGGTCAGGTGATTGGCTGGGCTATTCTAGCAGCGTTATTTCATTTCTCTGAAACCAACTGAGAGTTTAATGGTTGTGGGATTATTGTCTTACTGAAACTTGCACAATCATTTTATCTTCATTGTCCTAATAGATGGTAGAAGATTTTTATCAAGAATGTTTCAATACATTTTTCTATTCATCCTTCCTTCTATTATATGAAGCATACCAATAAAACAGCTCACACCATGATGTTCCCACCTCTAAACTTTACTGTTGGTATGGTGTTTTTGGGTAATATGCAGCCTTTTGACCTCCAAACATGGTGTGTATTATGGCATCAAAGAATTCTATTTTTTGGCCCTTCTGACCATATGTGAAATACTGGGAGACCATATTCTCCCAGTATTTCACAGGCTTGTCTAAATGTTGTTCAGCAAACTTTAAACATGCTTTTTCTTCAGCTATGGAGTGTTGTGTGATGAGGGTGCATACAGGCCAGGGCGGTTGAGTGCATTACTTATCGTTTCCTTTGAATCAACTGTACCTGCTGAGTCTTTCTGTAGTTCTCTGCAAGTGGTCCTTGGCCTCTTGGAAAACTCTTCTGATGATTCTTTTCACTCCTCTGTCTGAAATCTTGCGGGAAGCACCTGGTCGTGGCAGGTTTATGGTGAAATTACGTTTTGGATTATGGCCCCAACAGTGCTCACTGGAACCTTCAGAACCTTCCTGTGGGGGTCCAAACGGCATGACCAGATATTAAAAATGACCAAGATGCACGTTGAAGGCTGTTTTCCATTCATAGCAGTGAGATGTGCTCTGACATTTCAGTAAGAAACTACTATTGTGGCTATTACTGACAAAAGATTAGGAGGAGTTAAAAGTGTCTTGATAGCTGACTATGAAAACTGTTCTTAAGCACAGTAATTCAATGTATTATTAATTGAATTAACACACAATTATCTTCTGTGTCCTCTGTAAAGGAAGAGTTGGCTTATATCAGTGTCTAAACAACAATAAATAAACAACAATAAAAAAAAGGTATGTAGGATGGAGGGGGGAGATGTGCAGAGAGGAAATGTAGAAGAGACTGAAGGCGGTCGTCTGTTTCATCTCATTAAAGGAAAAGAGAAAAGAGGCAATATCACAACACACTGTACAGACTAGAAGGCTATTAGCTTTAATGTTTACACTACAGAGATGGGAGCGAGTTATGGCAGTCCTCCAGAAAGCTCTGCAGTTCCTGCTCTGCAATAACAAACAACAAATTACTGAGTTGACAGCAAGGACATTACATCATCACGATCATCACACACAGGAAGAGAGCGAGAGGCTCAGAGGCTGAGAACAACTTGTAGCGACAGAGTTATTTCTGTCATGACTCCCAGTGGTGTGTATAAATGTGTGTGTGTGTGTTTGTGTCAGTAGGGGAAGGAGGGGGTGTATTTAATGCAGGCTGTATGGAGCTGCAGGGCAACTTATGTACTTGCAATCTAATGAGAGCGTGGCTCTGCAAGCCGAGTAGCAGTCTTTTCCACACACACACAGTCCTGATTTTACCTATTCTAGACACATTACACTGGCACTTTGTTTCCCTATAAACACCAAACCATAACATGTAATAATGCTGCTTGGTCGGATCCAAGATGACGATGTAACGAGAGCAGCACAAAAATGAATTATTTTGCAAGAAACAACCTTCAAAAACTGAATTAACTGTAAGAAACAAAAAATCTACACTTGGTACTTATGTAGGGATGGGTACCGGTATCCGGTGCGACATAAACGGTAGTAACCAGACCGAAGAGCAGCGCACATTTCGGTGCTTTTTTCCCTGAGATGTCATACACTTTGGATTCTAGCCAATCATGTTACCTTTCCAAGGATAGTAGGCGGGCCCAGGTACGTACGTTCTTTTAGAGCAGAGCTACAGATTAAAAATGCCCAAGGCGAAGCGGTCAAAGGTCTGGCTGTACTTCACAGCAAAAGATGCAGCCTGCAACAAGTGCTTTAAGGTGATACTGTGCAAAGGAGGTAACACCTGGAATCTGATGAAACACCTGGCGACGCATAGCGTCTTTTTAAAAGCTACTTAGTTTTAATATTACTCTTATTACTCTTTCTGGGTCGCAAAATAAACTTTTAACATATTTTCAGGCGAGAATGTAGCTGTGTAAACTTCAAATATCTGAGCCGGCGAGAACGCCAAACTCCCGGCACATCGTCTTCAGATCCCCGCGGTCTTTCGCTACTCAGGTTAAACGTGATATATAAGTCACTTAGATAACTTGTTATTGTTTGACTTTTTTCAGTGTTTTATTTGTTCGTGAGTAAATCGATTTGGCTGAGATTAAAGTTATTAGATTAGATTAGATTAATTAACTTTATTAATCCCTCGGGAGGGTTACTCTGGGGTTTTCACACAGCTGAATATGAAAACTGATTAAACAGAAGTGCGAGATGGTCGAGAATTCACGCCAGCGTCCGGTTATATTTTAGATAGCAAGGAGCAGACGGCAGTTTCATTAAACTCCACCGAGACAGCTGGTGACGCAAATC